>QXTE01000220.1:1269409-1352925 GCA_003942145.1 Platysternon megacephalum | reverse complement strand
AAAAGTTCACATGAAAAATGCAAATTGAAACACAGTTCCAGTACACAGTCCTAGAAACTGCACTTCATAGCTAAGCACAGTAATTAGTTTGATCTAATAGGTGGCCTAATCTAACTCCTAATGAAGACAATGACAAGACTCCCATTGGCTTCAGTCAAAGTTGAATTTGGCCCATAATACAGACTCCTGGGGAGAAGAGATGAAGCTCAGCTCCAGATGAGGATATTTGTTAGCAGGCCAAGCTTATGGGCTTTCCAGGGTAGGGGTCTTGCTCTTGATTTTGTTTAAATACATATTACCTGATTTAACATGGACCACTTCAGTGGTCTACCTAACCATGATTGTGCCCTAGTAGGAAGAAATGCTAGAGATTTCTGCTGTAGGTGGAGTCCATGATACAGTAGCAGATGTCTTCATTAAAGCCAGATGGGCACAAACAGCCCACAGCGTTGGGTTCAATTAAACAAAGGGAACAGGCTCTTTCTAAGGGAAAGACTGGGCCCTAACTTAAGTCTCACTAAATGGAGGGGAAAGGGCTTCTTACAGCTAGACTTCAAATCAAGTCAGCCCAATGGGGAGCTGGCTACTGCAGCAGTCCCTCTAGAACTGGTTTACAGCCTGTGGATCCGTTTCCAAAGGGGTCCACACTTCCATTTGAAATCTAAGGCTCTGCAAATGAAAAAAAGGGCTGACCACCACTGCTCTAGACTCTCAGGAAGCAATAATTCTCTACAGCTCAGCTCTGTCCCCCCCAAGCTGAATGTTTCCAGAAAACCCTACACATGCTCACAGTAGAATCTCTGCAAGGTAACTCTGCATCTGATCAACCCATTACTACGACCTTACACAGTCTCTCTCATGCACTCTGAATTTGAGCTACCATTGAGTTCTTGCTGACACCTTTCTCACAGCCTCTATTGGTTTCTCTCTCACGTGGGGTTTTGGTGTGATTTTTGCTTGCAGCTTTATCATAGCTGGTAAGGTGGCTGGACTGTCTCTCCCATGTGGTTCATCTAATAAATGCCCTATCCTGTAGCCTCCCAAAACCTCTCTCAGCAGGTGGATTCCCATCTCTTCCAGGGCGATTTCTCTGTTACCTGCACTGACTTTCACGGGGCTGAGTTTCCCTACTCAGGGCTGTGGAAACATCCCCAGTGAATCTTCTAAACTGGAACTGTGTAGCGCAGTGCCCTTAGGATTGTGCAAGAACTTAGCTAATCATCTGCAGGAATAAAAAGGGAATCCAACCCTTTCTCCTTCCCTGCTGGGGAGAAAGGAAATGCAGAAAGTGTCATGAATGGAAAAATAAAGTAATGCTGATTATTTTAAAAGCTAGCAGCTGAATCTCTCAGCCTTTCACCAGATGAGATCTGCCATTGTTTTAAAAGGATGAACAGGTTGACTTGGGTAATTACAGGCCTGTCAGTCTGACATCGATCTTGGGCAAAATGATGGAACAACTGATACAGGAACTGATTAGTAAAGAACCAAAAGAAAATAACACAATTAATGCCACTGAACATGGGTTTATGGAAATAGATAACAGTGATGTCTTACAGAAGTCTAAGTATTACATTGGACTTGGTACGGCACAATATTTTGATTAAGAAACTAGAATGATATAAAATCAACATGGCCTACATTAAATGGATTAACAACCGCAATGTATCAGTTAGCCGATGTAATTGTAAATGGGGAATCATCACATAAGTGTATCTAGTGGGGTCCTGCCAGGATCAGTTCCAATCCTGGCCTTGTGCTACTTCACACCTTTAGCAATGGTCTGGCAGGAAACATAAAATCATTACTGATGAAGTTTGCAGATGAGACGAAGTTTGGGAGAGTGGTAAATAATGAAGAGGGCAAGTCATTAATACGGAGCAATCTGGCTCTCTCGGTAAATTGAGTGCAAGCAAACAATATGCATTTTAACACAGTTAAACGTATACCTCTGGTAACAAAGAATGGAGGCCATACTTGCAGGATGGGGAGGACTCTATCCTGGGAAGTTGTGACTGAAATGACTTGGGGGTCAGGGTGGATAATCAGCTGAACATGAGATCTCAGAGTGGCCAAAAGGGCTAATGGGATCCTTGATGTATGGGCAAAGGAATAGAGAGGTTATATTACCTCTGTGTTTAGCACTGGTGTGACTGCTACTGAACTATTGTCCAATTGTGGTGTTTACAGTTAACGGAGGATGTTGATAAATTGGAGAGGGCTCAGAAAAGAGCCACAAGAATGATTAAAGGGATTGGAAATGTGCCACATAGTGATGACTCACAGAACTCAATCTGTTTAGCTTAACAAAGAGAAGGTTATGGGCTGATTTGATCAGACTATAAGTACCTACATGGGGAATAGAAATTAATAATAGAGGGTTCTTCAAGCTAGCAAACAACATTATAAAGATCAAATGTCTGGAAGTTGAAATTGGACAAATTCAAGCTAGAAATAAGATGCATATTTTTAACAGCGAGGGTAATGAACCATTAGAACAACTTACCAAGGATTATGGTGGATTCTCCATCACTGGCCACTTTTAAATCGAGATGGGATGTTATTCTAAAAGATGTATGCTCTAATTCAGACAGGAATTAAGGAAAGCCAGCCCTGTGTTATGCAGGAGCTTGGACTAGATGATTACAATGGTCCCTTCTGGCCTTGGAATCTAGCATTCTGAAAGAGAGGAAGGGACTGATTCTGCCGCAAGATCCCAGCAGAACACTCTGGGAGGGGGACGGGACTGCTGTCAGACTTAAGGTAGGATTGGTGGAAAGGCTTGAGTGACACAAGGCAACACAACTGATGGTTACAATACAGGGTAGAGCCCTGCAGCGGGACTGGGATCCTGCAGGTCCCACAGGACCTGCTGCCATAATAGCAGGAGCAGGTAAGAGATACTTTGTTGCAGGAAGGATTGGGTGGACCTAAACAGACTGCGGTAACTTGCAGGGAAGCACGTCAGTTGGTCATAAATAGAATTTCAGGAAGGTAAAGCAAGATTTTTTTTTTTTAAATAAAGGTATTTAATACTTAAAGATGTGATGCCTATTGTAACAGCAGTGAATGTATATTTTTTTTTACATAGTTTAAGCAAGATTTGTTTTATTTTCGTGGTAAATGTCTGAATTCAGTTTATATATAATACATTTTAAAAAAAAGTCAATTAAAGTAGTATGGGGAATGTGTCTCTCTTGCAGGATTTGTGAGACCTAAGGTTTTTGTGGCTGGGAGCTGGATAAAAATGCAAGAAAACAATGCAGGAGCAGGTGGGAGTGGGGTTGGGGGGGAAAAAGTCCCACACAGGGCTTTAATACAGAGCCAATGGCACAGGAAGTGACCAAGAGTTTGACTGGTTCACTATGGTCTGGAAATAAGACCTGCTGGTTCCACATGAGCTCCTCCATACCCCTGTCATTAGACTCCTGTACTCCACACACTCTGCAGAGTCCCAGGACAGCCCCGTACCCTTGCATAAATTCACTCAGAAAACCACCTAGCTAGCCAGCCAGCCACACACGTTCTTCCCTCCTTGGGACACCTGGATCCCCAAGCACACTTCCCTATTTCTAAGACACCTGCTACTTGCATCCCTTAGTGAGCCTTCCATCTTGATTTACCTGCCCCAATGCACAATCCATGATGAATCCCCTCTGCCATGCATGCTCTCCTCACTTAAAGTACCAAGCTTTCATGCATACTCATCCCTTGTGAAATTCATACCCCATGTGCATGGTCTCCTGTTTCTTGTGACACTATCACCCCCTCTAATGCAAACTCCAGTGTCCCAATGCATGCTCTGTGCAGTGCACCAACCATCCTATGAAAACTACCCACACTGGGCAAGGCACCTCTCCACCATGAGACCCCTTTCCCTCACAATGGAGATCACTATGCATTCTCTTATCCACTAACCTGCTCAGTAAAGAGTCTGAACCGCCTTCCATCAAGCCAAGCTCCCCACATCCTAGGAACTGGCCCCTAAGGAATAAGTACTCCTGGTGTCTGTTACTTTGTTGTACCACTGGCAACCATGCATGGACCCTGTAATCATTGAAAATGCAGCTGCTTCTGGGTGATGTACACGGTCACAATCTATTTCTTTGGCTGGCATTTCTTACAATGCATGAAATGGACAGAAGCAGCCAATTTGTTTTTGTGAACCAAGCTGACCTAGAAGGGCTGAGGAAAATATTATTCTGAGCAGATAGGATGACAAAGTCCTAAAGAGTCCGTACAGCAAGAGATACTGAATATATAGGCTTCCAGATCTACATACACCTATGTGTTGTCTATACAGTGTATGTACAATGCATGTAGCAGCACTCAGATGCATATACAGAGAGAAACAGATGCTCTCACACACAAAGAGAAACAGAAGCCCTGGTCTACATCTCCCACAAATACATCCATGATTCCTTTCTGGCTTCCCCTTCCACATAGAATACCATACACAAACTGAGCCGAAACATTTTCCTCCTTCAAATCCCTCTCCTGGACCCAGGTCTGCTATGATAGCTGCAGGGAACCAGCCACCCAAGGATGGCCAGGTTGGGTGTCAGTTGAAGGCAGCTGGTTTTATACACAATATAAAAAGAAGAATCCATTCAGTGATTTGCACTATCCAGCTGTGCATGCACTTACTGCAGAATTTCCCCCCTCTCTTCCCACTGCTCTCCTGCAGCTTCTTAATCTTAAACCTACCTGGTGCATCTCAACATTTGAGATGCAAGCTCTTTGGGGCAGGAACAGTGATGTATTCTCTGCATTCCTACCCTCAGTGTAACTTTTGTGCAATTATAATCAAGGTCAGGATCCACAAAGGGACTTGGGTGTTAGGCATAGCGATGCTCAGTGTCATAACTTTTGGGCACCTAGAAAATCACAGGAACAACCCTGTGATCCACACAACCTGAGTTAGGCACCTAGGGTCCCTATACAATAGCTGGGGAGAGGTAAGTGCCTTAGAATGCAATCCACAAAAGCCAGCATGCTAGACAGCCACCTAATTTAGCCAATGGGAAACACTGAGGAGAGGAATGTGTGCTAAGCCCCACCTCTCTGATGTAGTTCCGTGCCTAAATCCAGGCTGCAGGGAGGTGCCTATCTCTGCTAGTGATCCACAAATGGGAACCAGTCACCTGGAGTCAGGTGGCTTAAGCACTTAAATTGTTTTTGTGAGCATGAGTGAAACAGCTGCCTCAGTCCCTCCTCCAGACATTTTGTGTGTGACAGGTTGGACCCCCCAGTTGGGGATGCCACATGATATAATGGAGTCCCACTGAGCCCACCTATTCTACCAGCCTGGGCTTCCTCATCCTATCCTTGCCGTGCCTTCAAGCCTTCTCTAGCACATGCATGCAGGTAAGGCCACATCCAGCTGCTGCCACAGACTGAAATCAGCTCTGTATGGGAGGATTCAGCTCCGAGATTTACCCAGCACTCACGTGCATACCTCCTCTGGGGTGTAAACCCAAAATTATATTGTGCTGTATAGCAATCTGTACAGCACAAGCTCATAAAAATTACCCCCTCCCTCAATGAGAAGGGGGATATGCACAGCTTTTTGCCCCCTCCAGATATGAATTGTACAAACTGGTTTATAGAAAACAAAGACAAGTTTAACAACTACAAAAAGTAAATTTGAAGTGATTATAAGGGATAGCAAACAGAATAAAGCAGATTACTGAGCAAATAAAACACAACATGCAAACTAAGCTTAATACACTAAAGAAACAGGTTACAAATAGTAATTTCTCACCCTAAATGTTGTTTTAGGCAGGTTGCAGAGTTTCTGCAGCTCAGAGTTCCCATTATTTCTCTTCACAGGCTAGACCCCCGTCTCAGCCTGGACTCAGCCCTTGCCTTTCCCCAGCTTAGTTTCTTTGTTTCTTCAGGTGTTTTTAGCAGTCTTCCTTCTTGGGTGGGGGGGCAATGGACAAGAGCCCTGATTGACTCACTTCCCAGCCTTAAATAAGATTTACATAAGGCAGGAATCCTTTGTTTCCAGTGGAAAACTACCAGCAGTGTCCAAGGTGGTACTCTGTACCAAGTGACATCACATGACCTTGCGGTGTTAAAGCGACTATGAAACAAGGTTTATTTGTAATGTCCACAGGAAGGAACTCCAGGAAGATGAGAGATCAGCATCTTCAAAGACCCATTGTCTTTCCTAATGGCCCATTCAGGCTTATTGTGTACTGTCTGGTGGGTGTTCCCCAAGTCCACACACAGTGGTAATTGTTACATAGTCAATATTCCTAACTTCAGATACAGAAATGATACATGCATACATACAAATTGGATAATCGCATTCAGTAAATCATAACCTTTCCAATGATACCTTGCATGACCTATCTTGCATAAAACATATCTTAGTTATGCCATATTCATATTATAACAATATTTTTACGAAGAATATGGGGTGCAGTGTTACAGGTAGTGCCACCGCTCACCTTAAAACTTTCAGCCCAGTGATTAGAGCCTCACCTGGGATGTGCAAGACCCAGGTTCAATTTCCATCTCTGCCTGATGGGGGAAGTGTCCTCAGCCCAGTGCCTCCTGGACACCATCTGCATCTTGCTGGGTCTTCCTTGGCTCTGCTCTCCAGCCAGGTCACATAATGGGCATTTGGACACCTAAGGGGAGGCAGCAGTGCTCATATTGAGAGGCAGAAACTTAGGTGCTGAGGGAACTTTTAGCTGAGGGAACTTTTTTTGGAAATTTAGGCACCAAGTGAGTTTAGATGCCTACAGGCATCGGTGAGTGTTTTGTGGATTGCAGTGGAGCCTACGCCTGGGGCTTAGGTGCCTAAGCTACCATTGTGGAGCTGGGTCCAAATAACACATGGAGGAACAGATAAAATAGAACCTGAGTTATGAGCTGACCGACCAACCACAAACCTCATTTGGAACAGAAGTACACAATCAGGCAGCAGTAGAGACCAAAAAAAAAAAAAAGCAAGTACAGTACTGCTAAACGTAAACTACTAAAAAAAAAAAAAAAAAAAGGGAAAGCAGCATTTTTCTTCTGCATAGTGAAGTTTAAAAGCTGTATTAAGTCAATGCTCAGTTGTAAACTTTTGAGGGAATAACCATAACATTTTGTTCAGAGTTACGAACATTTCAGAGTTACAAACAACCTCACAAACACCCTGAGAATGAACCCTGAGATTTTACTGTATGCAGACTACTATAAAAGTGTGGACAGAAATTATTGTGGTAGTGCCTAGGAGCCCCAGTCATGACCAGCACCCTATTGTGCGAGGTGCTGCACGAACACAGGACAACAATGGTCCCTGCCCCAAAGAGCTCACAATCTAATACTATACACATAGACCCAGTTTTTCAAGTGCCCGACATGCTCAGTCAGGGCTAGACTTTCAAAAGAGCCCAACACCTAGCAGCTCCCACTGAGACATTTGTGGTCAGAATTTTGTGACTGCTCAGTGCCCAATGTGCAGCCCAGTTCTTCTGAAAAGCAGGCCCACGGTTGCAGTGCAAGGACAACCTTCAGTTACAATTCCACACAAAGTTTCTGTGTGTTTCAAATGCAATTGTCTCCTCACAGTTGCCTGCATGGTTCTTGACTGACATTTAGCGCCTGTTCCTTCTACCAAAATCGAATGAGTTGGCGCGCGCGCGTGTGTGTGTGTGTGTGTATATCATATCAAAGCCAACTGTAGCGTGGTTATCGATTCATTCCGTTACTACCAGTCCAATCCTGGTCTTGGGGAGTGCCTGTGTGGTGACAGGCTGTGTTAGTTTGAGAGTGTCCCTGCCAGCAGGTATATGGGATCTTGGGGAGCAATTACCACACAGGTGGGGTGCAAAATAAACTTTATTAAGAAAATGCAAAAACAGGGAAAATTCAATAGTGAGGGGTATTGGGTTTGTTAAGGTAGACAATTGGGGAGGGGTTTCTTTTAGTAAATAGGATAGGGGGTTTCAATAGTGGGGCACAATACAGTTGGTAACCAATTAACACTGAAGTATAAATGTAACAGGTAGCTAACAATTTCTATGTAAAGGGTGTGTCACAGCAGCATATAACCAACTAACAGTTATGGGTAAAATGTGTTTTTTAAATAACTAACAACTCTAGGTAAAGTGTGTCAGTGGTGTAAATGTGAGGTGTGCTAGACTTCAGTAATACAATTGAGGTTTGGCAGCAGTAGGAGCGGGGTGAGCACGTGGGGGAGCAGAGACCAAAGGCAGAGGGGGATTTAAACTCAGACACAGAGAGCAGACAGGCTGCCAGTTTAAATAGCAGAGAGGGAGAGAGCAAAGTGGCAGAGGAATGAGGATGGGGGAAGACAGACTTAATCACAATTATACAGAACACAGCAAAATCTTATGATCTAAGGCCTGGTCCACACTAGAGGAGCGGGGCGGGGGGAGATCAATCTAAGATACGCAACTTCAGCTACGAGAATAGCGTAGCTGAAGTCGAAGTATCTTATTTCGACTTACCTCATGGCGCGGGATCGACGGCCGCGGCTCCCCCGTCGACTCCGCTACCGCCGCTCGCCCTGGTGGAGTTCCGGAATCGATGGGAGCGCGTTCGGGGATCGATATATCGCGTCCAGACGAGACGCGATATATCGATCCCCGATATATCGATTGCTACCTGCCGATCCAGGCGGGTAATGTAGACGTAGCCTAACTTAACCAAGACTACACAAATTAGCAAGTAACAAAACACAATGCAACAATTCTTTAAGCCTAACTTAGAGTACAATGCAAGCAATTTTCTAAACCTAACTTAACCACAGCTATGCAAAATGAAATTACAATTTATCTAGACTAAAGGCTAAACTTAACCTAATGAGTGCACCTTATACTAGGGGTAGTACCAGAGGACAGAGTGGTGTGTGTCCAGGATACAGCTGCAAGGCGGGGCGGGGGGGGTTAACTAGTGGTGGCTGCAAGCAGGCTTATTTCTAGCAGCAAAGGCACTGCAGAGCTAGAAGCAGATTACAGATACAGACCAAGGAGTTAGCTTGGGTCTGCCTGCTGAGGAAAGAAAAGAAGCCAGCAGTTAGAACAAGGGGGTGTGCAAGAGGTTTTTCTAACCAATCCCCAAAGCAGCAACAGGAACAGCAGTTTCAGCATCAGAGGACGCAGATAGGACTCGATTCACTTACACTAATTAGGAGATCTCCAGACACAAATTTGTTGTTCGTGGGAGGGGAGTTTAAAAACGGGGATACGCTTAAAAACAAACGAGAGCGGGAAGAGGGCCCCCCAAAGACCCCTAGCTGATCAGACCAGGTGGCAAAGCAAGAACCTTCTTCAGGGGTCTGATCAGAAAATCTCTGGTTTTAAAGGCAAACTTAGGCAGTTTCCCACCGGTACTTTTGATTGGCTCCTCTTGATACAGGGGAGGAGAAAAGGCAGGGAGAGGCTGCAGCTGAGCATAGGCATGCCTGGGCAAGTTCTGACCCACAGGTATGACTCATATGCTCAGCTATGTGGCCACTTTAGGTCTTGCATATCTGGGCAGCGCCCCCTACGCAGAGCCTGGGTCTGAACAAAGAAGCTAGACAAAGGAGCGAAAAGCCCCCCTCCCTGAGCAGAGCAATGGCCCCAGTCAGTCTGCACAAGCCATTTCCATGAGCAGGACCAGGCTGTGACTTAGGTTAATTCCATGGCCGGGGGGGCGGCCACTCAGCACAAACAGAAAGGAAGGGGGGGAAAAGGAATGCAGCAGGGGGACAGCTGTAACAGACACCAAGAACCACAGGTTCTGTCTATGACAGCAGCATCAGCGGAGCCTTTTCCTTTCAATACCTCTGAGGAGAACGCTGCACTGACAGATGTTCAGCATGTGGTTGGTTCTTGCTGGATCAGAAGCACTGAAATCAGAAGGATCCCTCTATTCCAGTATGCTCCATTGTTCTGCATCTTTCTTTTGGACTTTTCACGTCCTCACAAACATAAAGGGAAGTCACGAGAATCCTGTGAGTCAGCCCATCGGCTCAGGATTTCTTCCCTAGCCTGTTGAAGTGCTGGTCTTTTTCTGTTGCCATAGGAACAGACAAAGGCCTCTAAAACATCGCAGTGGGGTGCGTGTCGAGGTCGCACACTAGAACAGGCGACCATTTTATAGTGATGATAAATTCAGGGAATTCGGAATTTGGCCGAAGCGCGCACACAAAAATAGCTTCTTGGGAAGGCAGAATGAAGATAAATGAGCAAAAATCATTTTACAAAAGTGACCAAGCCCAGTGGTGCGTTTAGATGAAATCTTTCTCCAGAGTTCAGGGAAGTGACACATGGGTTGTAGGATGATGATCTGTCCCTGAAGAATAAGGCTAGGCAGGCAGACCCAATGCCTAAAAGTGCCTCCAGAGGCTGTTAGTTATCAAGCCCCTCATTAACTCCTGTGCTAATGATTTCCAGGTGACTTAAATGGCGTTATAGTCCATTAATTTGCATGGCAGGAATTGGAGAGGGAACCAGGCAAAGATGACCCTTGGAAAGGTTACATCTCTCTATTTAATATGCATTAGCAATGTGCCAAATAAACTACCTTCTGTAATGAGGTGGGGAATGGAGACAGTGGCCCAGATTCTTAGCTGATGTAAATCCGCATGCCTTTACTGAAGACAATGGTGCTATGACGATTACCATCTGAGGTAGTGGCCCAGTGCTGCTTCAGATGAGCTGGGAGAATACTGTAAATTTCCATGACTATTGGCTTGACAATCTAGATCCATTTTGTTTCTGCCAGGACCATCTCCTGTTTGTGCTTGCTTCACACACCAGCAGTTGTGCATTTGAATTCTACGGACACTGCCAGTAGAAAGCACATTTCAAAGGTGGATGCCTGAGTATTCATGCCAGAAGGGATTGCATGCTCAGCCAATCCAGGCACGGAAACAATGTCATGTGATTTGATTAACTAATCACAACTAATTGACACAATTCTAATGTCCTATATTATGGCCGGTTGTTTTATGGCCCCTTGAACTGGACAGGGAGCCATATCCAAAGTAATGGGCTGTGAGCAATGAGTCAGATCACCAGAGTGGAAGATGCTCCTGCCTATTGAGTCATTTCTCTATTATTTTAACAGCCTGGTGAACAAATTGAGGGTATTTATGGGAATGCAGTGGGGGATGACAGAGGAAGAAGTCCTTGTGGCAGGGATATTTGCAGAGAGGAGGATTTGATGAGGTCCTTGTAAGGGCTGGGCTATGCCCAATGGGAATTGTTGCCTGGAAAATATTTTAAAACTCTGCCATTTCCAAAGGCAGAGCAGTCTTAATGCATCTTGAAGGATGAAGTGTTTCCTGGCTAGGTTGGCACAGATTACATCCTCCAGTGCTATTACTATTGGCGGTCAAAAAAATCCCCGCCCCTTCCCATTTGAACTCCGCTCCTGAAAAAGCTCTCGGGGACAAAGCATCATTGCTGACTTTCTTTTGTGTTTTAAGAGACTTTTTTTTTTTTTTTTTTTTAATGATGCAGACAGAACAAAGGCTCTGCAGAAACTCTGCTTTTCAGCAGGCTGGACCCCAACCTGGCAAAGGGTTCACTCAGAGTTCTACTGAAGTCACTGGGATTCCGTATGAGCTGATCCTTTGCAGGATTGGGGCCTTAATTTGTTCCCAAGCCTAGAGATCATTCAGATCCTTTCCTGCAGACTTCCAGTATGTGGGGAGGGAAAACCAAACTCACCGCAAAAGCTCATTTATTAAGAAACAAGACGATGCCGTATTGAAGTCAGCAGGAGTTTTGTCACTGACTTCACGGAGTGAAGGATTGAGCTTTAACAGACCATGCTTGCAGGAAAGTACCAGGTATTGCCTGGTTTTGATAGTAAGGGCAGGGACTGTATCTTCTGTGACACTATGTTAGTGCAGTACCATGCACCTCTATGGCATTGTAAATGAACAATGGGGCAAATCCCATTGACCAGACAATGTTAGTAAACCAGGCAGGAGGGTGGATCAATGTAATTCGAATGTTAGCTCCAGCACTGCTCCCCTAGTGGCTGCAGAGAGTTTACAGCAACTGCTGAAATTAGAAGTTAGCATGTCTGTCTCTTCTCTCCCCCCTCTCCTTTTCCTTATTGTGCTGAGGTTTGAGATGTAATTTACATCTTGATGTCCTACTGGCTTCAACAGGCAGGAGTCCTGTACTGATTTAATCACCTCATTATGTCAAACAAGTTGGAGTTATTTCTAGGAGTGCTAATAGGTGCCAATTTACACCTCTCCACAGTGTAAGGTCTCTACTTAGCCCTGGTGTGTGTTTATTGGAGAGGCAAAGAGACTCCTCTCGGCTGCTTTCTAGTGAAGGCCAGGCTCACTGGGGACTAGCGACATCTGCTGCTAGGCAAACTCTCTTCTTGCCACACTTTTCTTTCAGATTACGGTACTCCCAGTCTGGCTTAACAGGGCCGCGGTGGTCACTGCGAGCTGGGACATAGTCAGAATCCATTAGAGGCGGGCACAGAAAATGACTGTGTTCTCCCCCCCTCCTCCTTGCCCAGTGGCCATTTCAAAGAGGCATGGAAGTCCAGTTTCAAATTCTTCTCCCTCAGAGGTGCTCCACCTAGCAGCCATTTCAGGCAGGCTGGATCCGTCCTGTTCACTGTCATGGTTCAACAGAGGGAAACGGTGGGCCTGATTCTTTGCAAGCTCACAACTGTGTAAATCAGGAGCCACACGAGGGAGTTACCTGGTATAAGAGGGGCATAATTGAGAGCAGAATCAGGCCCAAAGTGGCATGGTCTTAAACCCCTGAGCTGCCCTCAGCCGCTGCATGGCCAATGAAATCAGGTGAAAGTAGCACAGTGACCTAAATTCCAGCCCTGGGTGCAACTCAATGGCATTCAATGGAGTTACCTTATGCCAGGGGGCACATGTCCCAGGTGTATGTCTACACCACAATTAAACATCCCCTTAGCCCAGTGGTCCCCAACCTTTTTCGTCTGGCGGGCGCCAAAAAAAAAACAAAAAAAAACCCCGAGCGCTGCCGGTGGAGCAAAAGAAAAAAAAATGACAACCGCTACGCGGGCGCATTTAGACGCCCCGGCGGGCGCAATGGTGCCCGCGGGCACCGCGTTCGGGACCCCTGCCTTAGCCTGAGCCCTGCAAGCCCAAGTCACCTGGCACGCGGGAGCTTCAGGTGTCTAACTGCAGTGTAGACATACCCATAGTGGCCAGTCATCTGAGGTGCATAACTCAAGTGTATGCTGAGCACTAGTTAGGTTACAGAGCTTGTCACCCGCAACAGCTCTTTCGACTGAGAGAAGGAGCTCTGCTCCATTGTAAACCTAGGGTATAGAATGAGGCCCTGCTGCCTTACTCACTCAGAAGGAATCCAATCCTAGATTAGTTTGGATGAAGGTAAATTACTGTGGTGTTTCTAGCGCTAGTGGCCAGATTAGAAGAGATGACTAAGGGAGGGATGTGATAGAGATCTATAAAACCATGAATGGTGTGAAGAAGGTTAATATGGAAGTGTTGTTTACTCCTTCCCATAACACAGGAACCAGGAGTCATCCAATGAAATTAATAGGCAGCAGGTTTAAAAGCAACAAAAGGAAGCACTTCTTCACACAACACACGGTCAGCCTCTGGAACTCTTTGCCAGGGGATTTTGTGAAGGCCAAAAGTATAACTGGGTTCAAAAAAAGAATTGAATAAATTCATGGAGGATAGGTTCATCAGTGGCTATTAGCCAAGATGGTCAGGGACATCCATGCTCTGGTTGTCCCTAAACCTGTAACTGCTAGAAGCTTGAACTAGATAAATTGTTTGGTTCATTCCGTCTGAAGCATCGGCATCAGCCACTCTTGGAAGACAGGATACCAGGCTGGATGGACCATTGGTCTGACCCTGTATGGCTGTTCTGACTGGAAGCTGCTGGGAGCTGAGCTCTTGTGAAAATCCAACTTATAATAATAATAATAGGAGATATACCAATCTCCTAGAACTGGAAGGGACCTCAAAAGGTCATTGAGTCCAGCCCCCTGCCTTCACTAGCAGGACCAATTTTTGCCCCAGATCCCTAAGTGGCCCCCTCAAGGATTGAACTTACAACCCTGGGTTTAGCAGGCCAATGCTCAAACCACTGAGCTATCCCTCCCCCCAGGAGGGGATATCCCAGCTTAAAAGCCCCGTCTTTCCGCACAAGGCTGTCTGAGGCCAATATAGTGTAATAATGCCTGTGGCTGCTAAACTGAGCAAGGAGTCTGGGCTAGGCATGACAGGCTCAAATGTGAGCAGGTCTAACAGGCCCAAATTTCAGCTTGAACTATTCATGTAGGCCTAGCTGTTTGGCGTGGTGTTCCAGTGACCAGCTCATCCCAGGGCTACATGGATACTTCTCCCTCTGAAAGGGAAGATTGAGGATACAATTTCTTCCCTCACATTTCAGTGATCCTGTCACGGACTCACAGATCGTGCCCACTCTTGGCCCCGTGCGGTCCGTGGGGGGGAGCCCCTTTCAGTGAGACAGCCCTTCTCGGGGGTCCACTCTCTCCCGGGGTCAGGCCCCTCCACCTCCTGGAGCCGCACCTCTCTGAGCCTTAGCATACCTGTTTCTCTCCGTGGGCCCCCTTGGAGAGTGCACTCGCTCTGGACCCCCGGGGCTTCCGCCCCCGAAGGGGTTGATGCAACCCTATTCTCTAGACCGGAGCGACTCTCAGCCAGCGTAAAACAGGAGGGTTTATTGAGAGTTGAACACAGCACAGGAAACTCTCAGGGCCTCAGGCCTGGCCTCCCTCAGCACAGCACATCCCAGTCTCCCTGCATCCAGGAGGGCCCTGCCTGCTCCCCCTCTCCAGTCCCGAGCCCCCCTGCTTCCCAGCTGGGCATCTGAGATCACCGGCCCCAAGCCCCCGCCCCTGTCCAATGTCTTTTCTCCAGGTAAACAGGGTCGTAAACTGGGGCTTTCTCTCTTCTCTTCTGTCCTCTGGCTGGAACCGGCTGGTTAGGTCACTGGGTCCTCTCTCTGCAGCCCATTGTCCTCCCACTGGCCGGAACCGGCTGCGACTCCTGGGCTGGGCCTCCGGGTCTCCAGGTCACCGGTCGCTGGGGTATCCATCCTCCCGGCCATTGGCTGGGGCCCCAAGTTCTGTCTCCGGTCCTCTGTAACAACAAACTCCCTCTCCCCTCCCCTCGTTAAACCAGTAACACCCAGGGAAACTGAGGCCCACCCCCTCCGCATGCAAACCATTGGAAACCCACAGAAAACAAGAAAATCCCCCACTTCGTCACAGACCCCAAATGTCCTGAAGGTGTCACTGGGTAATATCATGTACCCCACCTCCTCTTTACTGGCCCATTCTCAGGAGTCAGGCATTTGGAGTGGTATAAACAAGGGCTCAGTTAGAGGGAGAGGCAAGCAAATCCTCTAATGGGGTTTAATGAATTCAGAGCCTAAGGCTGAGAAGCCTGATACCAAAGAGCTGTAAAGGGTGGGTGGGAGGGGGGGAGTTGCTGAAGAAGCTGGGTATGGAACTCAGCTGGCTACCACACAGACTCTTATCAAAGAAAATATTGATGCATCTTTTTACAAGGTTTTCTGACATCCCTGGAGTTCCTGAGCTAGAATAAAACAAATTCCGAAGGAGGTCGGGAGGAAATCTCAACTCTAGTGTTTGCTGCTGGCGGAAGGTGCCTGACCCACAGCCCTAGAGGTGGCATTTCTGCACTCATAGACCAGAGCAGTGCCAGTGCCAGCTTCCCCTGTGCTGATTGCCATCACTGTGTGTCTGCTCTGTTCCAAAGGAGCCATCTACCCTGTAGGTCTCCAAGCACTTCACAAAGGAGAGGGGTATCATTATCCCAATTTTACCAATGGGGACATAGGGCATGGGACTGGACTGGCCACACTGCCCCTCTTTAGTGCTGAGGTATGTTGCCACTATAGCCAATGATTTTAATTTATTGTTCATTAAGCTTGAAACTCTAGCAACTAGAGTTGAACCCATGGTGGTGTAATAGCACATTACAAAATTCACTTTAAATTAAATAAAAGGCTACACCACACAACCCTGCAGTCCTTGGGCTCTCAGCTGAGACAGTCAACCACTAGTGTCGATTCCAGCAGGGCTTTTTAGTGCTGTGAACTCCTATTAGTGAGGAAATGGGCTGCAACCACCCAACTGATTTGCACACAAATCAGGAAGTGGCCAACAGAGTGCAACAATGTTTGGTCACGGCAAATTTGGGGGCCGAATACTGAGGTCTTTAGTTTTCATTCAGGTCTTTCTCAAGGAAACTTCCATTAACATACCATAAATATTCAAAGTAGAATTCTGTGCTGATTTCTGTGAGGACCACCAAGGATCTGTCCCTTAGATTGGATCCAAAGGAGACATGGGTCTGAGGCACAACATACAGCTCTGGGTTTCAAATCCCCCCCCAGCTTCCAAAATTTAAGGCTGCTCAGATTTTGGTTCCAACTCTCTTCTAGTTCCATCCAGCAACCTAGGGGTGAATTACACCCCTTAATCCATAACCAATCCTCTTGAGCCATCCAGCCTCAGTTTGTTCCCAAACTCTTTGGTCTTGAAGAGCTCGTGCAGCAACAAAAACTCCTGAGTGTGAGCGCGTGTGTGTGTGCGCACATACAGAGACAGGACAATGAGATGAAATCTATTGGCTAAGATGCCTTCCTTCCCGGCGTCCTCTGTGACCCAGTTGTGGTGCACTGTGTGACTATAATAGAAGGAGAATGTGCTGGGTAGTAAATCCTGAGCTAATCTTCAGTCCCTTGGGGCAGCGCATTCCTGACTGCACATAGCAAACAGGCTGACGGAGTAAATAAGTTCAGCTACTTGAATTTCAGATTTAAGGCCAGGAAAGGATTGAAGGCAGCTTTTTGGTGCTAGGAAGGAAGAAGTCAGAGGATAGGGGTAGGGGAGAAGAGAAGGTCCTAGGTTCTTTAGTCTCCTTTACAATTTGTCTCTGGGGACAGAATGGCACATGCTGATCCATACTCTTGTTCACTGTGCAGCTCTGGAGGTTGTAGAGGGAAGATTCCAAAACCTGCTCCGATCTGGGAGCTTGAAATTGGCCCTGGGTTGGTTGTCAAACCACTACTCCAGTTACTTTAGGAACTGTAGTAACTAGTACACCCCACTTACTAATACGTGGCAGTGACTTGCTGCCTTTCCGCCAAGGCTCTCCAAGTACTTTACAAGCATTAATTATGTACCACTCACAGCACCCCCCAGAGGATGGTGTGGAGTATTATACTTGTTTTACAGATGGGGAAACTGAGGGCTTGCGTGACGGTTGGAGTAGTTGGACTTGTCAGAGGAGGGTTACGCCGGGATTGTGTGTTTCATAGGGGGAGGAATCTTCTCCCCGAGCTAAGGAGCAGCTGTGGAGCTGCTCCCCAGCAGAGGCTGCAGTAGTCCCTGTCACTCTTGCTCCTACATCCTGTAGGGGGCAGTGTGCTGTGGATTCATGTAGTGGCAGATTCACTGGCCCCACTGCTGCGCCATCCTCCAAACCACACTGTGCAAGGACATTAGGGGATTGGTGGAGGTGTAGAGAGAGAGACACACACACACCACACGGACTGTGTGAATCCTGCCCCTATATCCTGCTGCATCTGGGGCCTGATTCACAGTTGCCCTGTGGCCTCTTAGCACCAGCCACAGCCCATGCAAACAGGTGCATAGAAGCTGCACAGGTTCCCCAGAGAACAGGAGCCCCTCTGCAAGAGCCCCTGGTATAAGGGGTATTCCAGGGTGGGCTGGGGTGTGGCCAGGACAGTCCTGCACCTGGGCTGGCCTCCACAAGGTCCATAGGGGCTGTGGGTAGCTGCATACATACTGGGGCAGCTTAACCAATGCCAGTGTCCAAACTGGCCCCTAACATCCCTAGAATGTCTGGTACAACCCTGTTCATCTCTGTCCCTGCAACAGTGCAGGGACAACTGGGGCCTGTGGTTGGAATACTGGCCTAGGCACCGAAAAGCTTCATTTGGGCATTTCATGTTGTTCAATGGCCTTTTTCAGTTGAGTTCTATTGTGCTGATTTCCCAGACCTGCTGCACATGTTTATGGATCCAGGGCTGGTTCTGGGGGTTTTGCTGACCTTGTTAAACTGGGATGGTTACCAGATCCACTCTCAGTAAGCAGACACTGTATGTCTGCTCTCCCTTATGTTCTGGTGATCTCAGCAGATGCCCTTTCTGCCTGCAGGACAGAACCAGACCGAACGGCATCCCGGCTGCACGTTTGCAAAATTCCCAACCCAACGTGGTAAGCAAAGCGAATTAGCTGTCATGCTGGGCACACTGGTCAGAGCAAAGGGCTGGAGGCCGGAGCAAATCTGATTACTACTGGTCCCAGCTGAACCATGGAGTCGGGTAAAGCACTTGCTGGTTTGTAGCTCATCCAAGCCAGCTACTAGAGAAGTTAGGGCACAAAGCAAGCACCTTGGCAGGAACTAAATGCAGGAACTGTGCTAAGCTGAACTTCCTTTGGGAAATGCTTTATCAATAAAAGGTCTGATTCTTCTCACATTGGTGTGACTCAGGCGCAAATCCACTGAATTATGTAAGTGTAAATCAGAGGAGTGAGGTCCAGTGCCTCTCCTGCACCCCCATGTAGTGTAGCTGCTAACCTCATGTTATTTGTATTACCGTAGTGCCTCCCTTATCCCTCCACTCCCGACAGACCTAGATGTCCCCATGTACTGCCCCTGAAAGGGGTTAGTTAGGTCATCAGCTGAAGGTGAAGTTTAGAGCAGGGAGCGGGCAGGAGGAAGCAGTGATTAGATACCATGTGAGTATACCAGATATATTAGAAATACCATGGGAGTCTCAGTGTGAGTGAGATTCTGGCTTGCCCAGCCAACACATTCATGCAGGGCAGTTGGGGACATATACCCTTTACTCCAGTGTGGGCTCCCACATTTCCAATCCTTGCATGGTGGAAGAGCTGCCTCCATAGGGTTGAAACACAAGAACGTAAGGAGGTTGCAATTCCCCTTCCCATGTAAGTGAGTGGGGAGTGAGTGAACAGGGATGGGGAGTGGGAGAAGCCCTCCCCCCATGCATCACTGAGTCAACATGGAGGGGGAAATAAGCTGCAGTAGGTAAGGCAGAACCAAGCACTGAACTGTGACTGTGTGTCAGTTTGGTCCCTAGTCTGCTCCTGGGCCAGCTAAGGTTATGCGATGCATCAGTGTTGGGATCAGGAACAGAACCCTGGTCTCCTGACTCCCAGTCTGGTCCACTAGACCACAATGCCTCTAGGCAGTTGTAGGCCTGAATTTTTAAATATGGCTGCTAATTTTAGGTACCCAATTTGAGATTCTGTGGTTGGCACCCAGAATTGGTGGCCACACTTGAATTTCTGGGCTGTAATTTCACTCCGTTTCTCCATTTGTAAAATGAGGATTAAAAAATTAGGACTAATCAGTTGCTACATAAAAAGACCTTTAAACATATCAAGTGCTAGGTAAGTGCTGCTGAGTATTATTAAACAATTTAGTTGGGGATTGGTCCTGCTTTGAGCAGGGGGTTGGACTAGATGACCTCCTGAGGTCCCTTCCAACCCTGATATTCTATGAAAACAGGATGTTTCATGTCACTTTTGTTACATCCTGACACATTTCCCGGGGAAGGGTGGGGGAGAGGAGTTCCAAAACGTTTGCTAAATTTCTAGGGTTTTATTTTTCCTAAGAGACTCTAAAAGCTGTGCTGAAATCCTAAAAATATGTTGAGGTCCTTTTCTAGCCCTCCTATCCCACCCCCAATCCCAGTTGGGATACCACCATCCCGAGACTCCTAGCTCAGTGGAGGGATAGAAGGTGACAGGCTCAGCAAGATGCAGCAATAGCTTTTCTCTTTCGTATGAAATGTTTGGGGGGAAGATTTTTTTTTGGGGGGGGAAGTGTAGTTGTAAGGGGAAAATGCTGGAAAAGGTTTGTTTTTTGTTTAAATTAACTGTCATACCCCAGGCCGGGCTTCTGTCTATGCTGGCTGAAATAGCTCCCCATGCACAGCTCTCTGGATGAGCATGTCTGCCAGTGAAAAAGTCCCCACTCTTGCCCTTCCAGTGATCTCTCCTGGCCCTTGCGAAGACTGCTTAAATCAGAATATGCAGCTTGCTTGAATATTTATCTCCATGTCGAGTGGCTTCTCTTACATCTGTCCTCAGGACAGTGAAAGGGCCCCCTCCTCCTGCTGTGCTGAAGAAATAACAAGTTCCTTCTCATGCAGGTGATGCTAGCACCTGCTGAGGAGAGGTTTTGCACTGTCCCCAAAACGTGCTATAGATGCCGCCTCCTTCTGATGCTGGGGAATCTCTGGTCGTTGCAGTTACAAACTGAACAGGAAAGCAGGACGTGATAGAGAGGGAGGCTAAAAACGCTTAAGCCAGGAATTATAGCCTGGGACTGGATGGCTCACAGGACCAGGAGTGGGATTGTGACCAGGTATGTAGACCCAGTGCAATGGTTGGCAGGGAAGGGGGTTAACGTACTCTCCCTCTGGCTAGAGGAGAGCCCACAGTTGCCCCTCTTGAGGGCAGGGATGTGCAGGGCCAGGCCAGGTGTAAGGAATTCCTTGATTCTCCCCCAGGATGCTATACGTGAGAGGGGATGTGCTGTACCCAGCTGGGGCGTGAGACTTGGGCCCTCGAGGAAGAGGGCTGGTGTTGAGCTAGGCTGTAAGCAGAGGCTTCCCTCTCCTCTCCATAACTCACTGAAGGGAACCAGACTTTAGAGTTACCTTAGGGCTTGGCTGAAGGGAGCCCTCGCCTTTTCCCGTGGCTTCAAGCCCTGTTGCATTTGTTTGGTTCATAAAGGGACAGCACATCCTTTTGGTTCTTAGAGACAGGACATCTTTTTACATCGACTTCTCTTTTACAATAGAGCATGTCACAAAGGTGCTTAAATGCCACCTGAGTTTGCAGAATCCACTCTGTCTCCTGGACCTATGCCAAGTTATACAAGCTGAGGGCCTGGACCAGAGACTACGTTCTTGTTGGAAAGTCCTACCCATCGCCTCTTAGTCTGTCGCTAGGACAGTGGCTACCAACTTCTACAGGCTGATGTACCAGTTTGTCATACCAAGATCTCTGCTGGACTGGCCAGTGCCTGGTGCCCTCTTATTCAGTTTTATGTGCTCAGCCCTACAGTAGAATTTGGCTTGCGCCCACCTGTTCCCAGGTCTCAATAGGTGCAACCCCCCACTCCAAAGTGGAACTTGGGCTGCTCCACATCTGAGGGGTTTAAAACAGCCCTGTGCTCCTTTGCATGCTAGAGCTCACTAGTGGAAGGCTCTAGCTCAGAGGAGAAGCTCAGAATGCCAGTCATGAAAGCACAAGTTATTGACACAGATATGTGGGGACCACTACCCTGGACAGATGCTAACATGGGCAAAAGACTACATCTCCAAGAGGCCAGTGCATTGAGTAATTCCATTGGAAACAAATGGCAGCAGAGTTGTAGCTTGTGTTACTGCTCCTGCTTCTTCTCTCAGGAACATGACTACTGATTAGAATTTCCACTCTAGCTCAAGGGCTGGGGCAAGCATGTTTTTCCTCCTAATCTAAAACAGTCTATTTTATAGGCTGTCTAGCTAGGAGGGCTCCTTGTAAATGTTTTCCTATAAAATATCTACATCCTATAGATGTCTAAAAGAGCCAACTCCAGCGGCCCTTTCGACTCCGCAAGCTGAAGCAGAGGTGATAGGGTGCCACAAAGAGAAGGATTATGTTTTATGGCTTCCGCATACTATAGGTGAGGCTAAAAAGCTAATGACTCCCTAGAGGGTACTGTGAAACCCATCCATGCTGCAACTAGGAGCTCTGAGCTGAGCCATGCATCATTCCCAGAATGTCACTAAAATCCAGTCAAATGTCACAGTGCTGCTATCTTAATACCTACTGCTTTCTCTAAATCCCTGAGTTATTTTCTTGATGCATAAACAGTTTGGAATAACTGTAAAATAGAAATTCCTCAAAGCTTCCAGCATTTCATGAGCAGAGTTATGCTCAGCACAGGCGCAAGACTAATCAATGCTTTGAAGGATTTAACACTTATAAGAGATTAATCCCTTTTTGGGGGGGAGGTGGGGAGCTGTGATGATATTATAGCAAGTTAATTAGCTATGGACCAGTCTAGGAGTCAGTCCTAGGGCTGAAATCTTTGAGTAGGTGAGATAAGAGCTGGATGAAATTAATAGACCAAAACTTTTTTTTTTTTTTTTTGAGAGAAGCACTGATTTTGGTACCACTGAAATGTTTTATGAATCTCATGTTGGTTTTGCCAAATTTTGGTTTAAAAAAAATCCAAAAAAATTGAAATTTGTGTTGACATTTTCTAAATTAAACATTTCAATTTTTTTGGTTTGACATAACTTTTTGTTCTGAAATTTACTTTAATGCTTTTGAATCTTTAAAAATAGTTAAAAATGCTTGCAATTGAAAAGAAATTTTCTGATTTTGGTCAAATGAAAAAAATTGTTTGACCCAAATCAATTTTTTTTAAACTTTTTGATTAGAGATCTTTTAAAAAAAATTGTTTTCAGTCCAACCCAACACAATTTTTTTTCTTTTACTTTTTTGAAATTGCCACTGAACCAAAAACATCACTTATTCAATAAGACCCATGTTTGAAAATTGCTCTTTCCAGGAAAGTCACTTTCTGTTTTCTTAGTCTATACCGATCCATTCCAGTCACATCATAACTAGGTGAAAATTTGTAGCCAAATCAGGTTAGTATCGCTCTCAGTTCCCAATGTATCTGAAAATGTGAAAGATTGGGGAGGGGGGGGGGGAGAGAGAGAGATGTAATCCAAAAAGCTAATATTGGGAATCCAAGAATTGATCCACAAAGTGAGCACTGGAGATGCCAATGCATGAAAATATATATCAACTTGTTTTACTTTGCGTTTGGGCAACAAACCAATTGTAGGTTGTCAGTAGGAGCCCATAATTTTAGAATGTAAAGTCCTGAGGTCAAACACTGCTCTTTGTAGGCTCCTATCGTCTAAGTGGACTAGTCACTAGAGAGATGAATAACACATGTAGCTAGTATGTTACATCTGGACTGGAACAATGGACCAATCTTTAAAATAAGGGCCAAGAGCGGCAGGCTAGGGAATGTGCTTATTGTGGGCCCAGTTTTCTAAAGGTGGAACACCCAGTTCTGTGTTTGGAAGCTGAAATTGACATGTAAGTGCCCCAGTACTCATTTTTCGGTAACCAAGTGCCAATTTGACCTCCAAATGCAGAACTGGACACTTTTATTTTGATGCCTGTTAGACTGAGACCTGATCAGGAGAACCTATGCCTGCCTCTTTATCTTTTTTCTCCCGTTCTGTAGCCTTGTCTGCCCAATGAGTAACAAGCCTGAAAACTGACAAACCGTACCCTGGATCTGACTAATAACACCCATTGCTGGGAAATGGCTGTTCAGAGAGTATGTGCTCCATGTAGCACAACCAAAAATTATACTGAACTATTGCCTAATTAGGTTCATACATACGGCTTCCGTCTCTTTCAAATCTGACTCTCTAGAACGTAGTGTGAAGCCTTTTTGAAAAATTCCTGCTTAAAAACAAAGGTGTTAAAAGCATACATGACAAGTGCAGCACTGGTGAGAGGGAAATGCGTTTAGAAAATTGACCTAATAAGAGTACATATGTTCCAATGTATTGTACTAATACATTAATGTACTTTTAGTGTACATGTACTTGTCCCTTTTGCATTGATCATAAACCAGTAGAGCCTTCTTAAAGGCACCGATCATGGGGAAATCTGTTAAAGGATGATAGGTGTGGTCTAAATTTTCAGAAGTGGCTAGTGATGTTGGATGCCCAGCTTAAGCTGCCTCAAAGCAGCCTGATTTAAAAACTGAGGCACCCAAAATCACTAGTCATTTCTGGAAGTTTAGACAGTATAGCTTTAGGGATAAGCTGTGCATCGCGTACCTTTGACTCCTCCTATTAGAGGGATAACAGCATCTGTGATTACAGCTTTTGCTGATTGAGTTGGCCTGGGGCCAGAGAATGAGATAACTGAGATCTGAATCTGGCCAACAGTGTAAAGCCAGAATAACTCCATTAATGGATTTTCACAGGTATAACAGATCAGCAACACTCGCTCCTCAGTGTGTTGCTTCCACCAGGCCAACAGGATGAGGAGACATGGCACACTTAGGCCCAGATCCTGCCCAGTGTAATAGAGCATCCTCAACTACCACAGACTCAGCATCTGGCGCTCTTCATTATTCTCACTAAGGATGGCTCAGGCCACAGATGTCCGTCCTGAATGTCACAGAGCTGTGCATGGTCAGATGTGACGGTTTGGTTTGAGGCATTACAGAAAGAGGGACTAGCCATGCTGTTCTGATGCAGTCTTCTCCCAACATCCCATTCTGATAGGTATGTTAGACATTACTATCCCTATTTTACAGATAGGGAAATTGAGGTTCAGTGAAATGAAGTGACATGCTCAGGTCCCATACTGAGTCCGTAGCAGACACTAGACTAAAATCCAGGAGTCCCCTGCTCTAATCACTAGACCAGGGGTCAGCAACCTTTCAGAAGTGCTGTGCCAAGTCTTCATTTATTCACTCTAATTTAAGGTTTCACGTGCCAGTCATACATTTTAACGTTTTTAGAAGGTCTCTTTCTATAAGTCTGTAATACAACAATAGTTTAGTTATATATGTAAAGTAAATAAGATTTTTAAAATGTTTAAGAAGCTTCATTTAAAATTAAATTAAAATGCAGAGCCCCCCAGACCAGTGGCCAGAACCCGGGCAGTGTGAGTGCCACTGAAAATCAGCTCGCGTGCCGCCTTAGGCACCCGTGCCATAGGTTGCCTACCCTTGCACTAGACCATGCTGCTTCACAAGAAAGCATCCTCTTACCTTGAGGTCAGATGGGATGATCACAGTGGTTGTCCCTTCTGGCCTTAGAATCTATGAATCTCTGGCGGCCAATCCATTGCTGATAGAATGCTAGTTCAGTTTGAAGTGTTCCACTTTTTTTTTTTTTAAATCAGGGAAAGTCACATTTGTTTCTCGAGTGTGGGCAGAGGAGCAAAGAAGGAAGCCCATTTTATGGTAGAGAAGGTTTTCCCAGTGTAACAACTGGAGGATCGCACCTAATAAACTGAAGAACAAAATCTCCAGCTGGCTGATTGCCAGGCAGGGACAATCTCAGACAGGAATTCTTCTAAGCTAGACACAGAAATACAGTCCAGGTTTTCTTTCCCTCCTTCTAAGTGGCGATAGTTTCCTTCTATTTGCAGGTACCATATGACTGTAATTGGCCAAATGTGCTGGGTGCTACTTTAATATGAACAATGCTATGACAAAAAAAATTGCATTGCATTGTAACCAACAGATTGAGACAGCTCTCTGTGTCCTTGACCCCAGCACAGACTATATTAAGTCCGCAGTCGCAAGGAAATCCTAGACTGGATCTCTTTTCTCTGTGGAAATGGATTCTGTGTATCATACACTCCAGATGACATCCCAAGCAAGACACTGCACCACACACACACACACACACAAAATCAAATCCTATAACAGCATAGATTTACATAGCTCCTTCTATGCTGACAGATCCCAAGCACTTTCAACAAACTGATACGGGGAATCTATAGAATATACATGGCTCATCCATTGCTAAAATGCAGCTATTTCTGGAGTGGAGCATAGCACTTGTGCATGGAAGTACTACATAGCACTTCAGTGCAGGGAGTAAAAGAAGAGCATCATCTCCAGCTCAGTCTCCAAGGGGTAACCACAGTAGGAAGGCAGAATGTAATCCCTTCATTTGGAAGCTGGCCAGAATGAATCCCCAGAAGTCACAAGGGCTCTGACTGCAGCTCATCAAACCAGTATCAGGTGTCATGCAAAAGATGCTACCTCATTGGTGTCACCTGGCAAGCTAGCAGTGTGGAGGACCATTGGTTCAACAGGCACTCAGATACCACAGTGAAGGGCGCAGTATAAGAACCTAAATAGAATTGGTGAGATTCAGCAGGAAGAGCGCCACCTACTGAATCACCATTTGCTGCGGCATCAAGGTGTTCCTTAGAGATCTCCCATCCAAACACTGCCCCTGCTTGGCTCATTTCCAAATAAATCATCATCATGTGCCTCCTGGACTTGTCCAATAATGCCAACAGGCGCTAGGGCTAAGATTCTTTTATTCTATATCTGCCTCTCCTCCCCCTCTTCCCTCCCCCCCCCCCAGCATGTAATGGACCAGATCCACAACTGCTATAAATCAGAATAGCTCCAGTGACTTCAGGGTCTGGCTTTCTCTTTCACACCACAGCTACTGCAAACAATAAGCAGTGTGTGACACCATTGCTCAGCAGGTGCCGCAGGGAGTCTTGCATCACTGCATGGATTTTGTTCCATTCACTCTGCTTGAAAATAAATGACTGACTATAACCACTGCAACAAACCCCTTCAAACCCACTTCCAGTTATCCTGTGCTCTAGAGCCATTTAACTTGTATATATTATTAAAGCTATTTGATGAGCTGTAGTCTCTGCCGCCCCCCCCCCCCCCCCCCCCCAAAAAAAAATGCTTTTCCAACGTACTTGCTGTTTGCCTTGTCATTTCTCAGTGGGTAATCAAAGTTTTAAAAAAATCTTTCAAAGATTTTAAGCAGAGCATGTAGGGTTAGTTAGCACGCTGCTGAGATGCACTTGAATAGTACATGCCTGAGGCATGAGACCCTAAAATCTGGACTCCCCAATGTAACTATTAGTTGAGATTCTTTTTACATCTTGAATGTTACCCTCGTCTCCTGAATTCATCTCAGCCAGCAATTCAGAAGACTAAAATACCCACTGTAAGTTTTCATCATTCAGCCATTCAGAGGGAATATATTGTTGCTACTAGACGGATTTAAATTAATTAACCTCTTCCTTTCGGGAGAGAGGAAGAGGCCGTTAATTCTGTACTGGTGAAGGCAGGGCCGGCGCATCCATTAGGCGACCTAGGCGGTCGCCTAGGGCACTGCTATTTTGGGGGCGCCGGCACCGCCGCCGCCCGTAGAAATTTGGGGGCGGGACCTTCCGCCGCCCCTGTTGGGGGTGGGAGTTCGGGGGCGGGACCTTCCGCCGCCTAGGGCGCCGGCAAAGCTGGCGCCACTACTGTGTGAAGGGTGCCAGATTCATAGCCCAGGGCCCTGATTCACCATAAGATATGAACAACAAGGAGTCCGGTGGCACCTTAAAGACTAACAGATTTATTTGGGACTCCCTTCTCTTCATGTGTCATTATATAATGCCTGCATCTGTAATTTTCACTGCATGCATCTGAAGAAGTGAGGTTTTTTACCCACGAAAGCTTATGCCCAAATAAATCTGTTAGTTTTAAGGTGCCACCGGACTCCTTGTTGTTTTTGTGGATACAGACTAACAGGGCTACCCCCTGATACTTGACATAAGATATGAGTAACTCTCCTTGATTTGAATGAGATTCATTTGTACATACCCTGCCATGGCAGAAGGGCTGCTGGAACCTAGTAACACTAGTGGAAGCAGTTTAATTTTACCCTTAAAATCTGAGCTGGTGAGGGAACCTCTTGGCATAGGAGGGGAGTTCATTCTCCATGCCTCTGCTGAAAGTGCCAGCGCAGGGGGCGAGTGATGCCAGTTGTGGTGGTGGTTTTGTGATGGGAACATCTGTCTGGTGGGGAGCTACCACAGCGAGACCACTTCCTGTGATCCCTTTTAGGATGGCACACAAAGATTCCAAGGCAAGTGGCTGGGGGTAGCTGGTGACCAACCCGACTCGCACCTCCCTATTCAGGCCTCAGTTCAGGAAAGCACTTACGCCGAAGCTTAAGTTCCACTGCCACCAGTGGGTCCTTCACAATTGGAACTTCGGGCACAGAAATGCCATACACTCTGCCCTTTTACCTCTTGCATTCTTCCCTGTGTGTGGGATACAGGAATAAACTAATGGGGACGTATTTGTGTTTTGAGACATCTGTTGCTAAACACACAGCTCCCCTGAAAAGAGGACTACAAATATTCTACTGAGCCCGTCAAGTATAAAAGGCATTTGTAGTTTTTCTAAATGTTAAGTGCAGCGCAGTGGAAAATGAGAGGAAGGAATGTTCATAAAAAATGGATTCTGCAGTAGTGCCATTTTTGTTGTTCAAGAGCTTTTGCCCTGATAAATCGGGGCTTTGTGAAGTGAGGCTCACTGCTCGACCATCCATCCACAGGCAACATGAGTCATTTCCCAGCACTCCTTCCCAAGGTTTGCAGTCAGGGATGGGGGAGGCCATGGTAAGGGGAGTTAAAGGAACTAAGAAGACACCATGGCTGAGCTATTGATCAAAGGAGCAGAACTTTGACTGAAGACAGCTATTTTTCCTGTGTTTTCCTTTTCTATTTTGAACCAGGGCTGTAGGAGTGACAGCTCTCAGTTTTAGCAAAACACGAACTGGAAGCTCTTTCTGAATGTCCTTCCAAAGGTTGGCTGGCAGGGGAGCGGTGAGGAGTGCTCAGCTCTGGGGGAGGGCTACAGCAGAATCTGATTCCTCTTGTCGGGGAGGGCAGGAGGGGAGAGAAGTGTAAAGTGCCAGAGGAGTGTGAGGACAAAGCATCCCAGAAACTTGCAGTTCAGAATGGAGGCCACTGACCATTTCCACGTTCTCTACAGACTATTTCCTGTTTGTATGATGATGTCTACTTTCCCCTCAGAACATCTGGCATCAGAAAGGCCACACAATGAGTGTGATCTCACAGTTACACAGTGCTTTACCAGGGCAGACCCATGCTGCGCTGACACTGAGCAGCATTCCTTTAAAGTGAAGGGTTAACAGAAACACACACGGCTTCTGGTGCGGCGTGAAAACTTACACAGCTTCTAGGTGGCAAAATGGCCTGGCATTAAATGGTAAAAAAGTTGCTGAGAAATTGTGGAGGAAAAGTTTTCCACTTCTGCCTGGTTCTATTTCAAGGGCCTCTAGAACAGTAGGCAGGGGTACCGTTAGGTAGGCACCCCTGCCTTGGCTCCAGCTTCTTCCAGCTGAGCCTACCCTAGGCCCTTCCATCTAAGAACATAAGAACGGCCGTACCGGGTCAGACCAAAGGTCCATCTAGCCCAGTATCCTGTCTACCAACAGTGGCCAATGCCAGGTGCCCCAGAGGGAGTGAACCTAACAGGCAATGATCAAGTGATCTCTTTCCTGCCACCCATCTCCACCCTCTGACAAACAGAGGCTAGGGACACCATTCCTTACCCATCCTGGCTACTTTGGTTTCTGTTTAGCAAGTGCATTGAGGTCCTTTAGGCCAGTGGTTCTCAACCTGGGGAGTGGGGCCCTCTGGAGGGCTGCAAGCAGGTTTCAGGGGGTCCACCAAAATAAACCAGAGAGCAGGGCTGGCGTTAGACTCGCTGGGACCCAGGGCAGAAAGCCAAAGCCCAAGCATCGCTGCCCGGAGCTGAAGGTGAAGCCTGAGCAACTCAGCTTGGCAGGGCCCCCTGCGGTGTGCGGCCCTGAGCAATTGCTCTGCTTGCTACCCCCTAACACCAGCCCCAGCTTTTACTCTACTGGATATGCAGAAAAACAGTTGTTGAGGCATGCGTGGGCGGTGGAGTTTTTATAGCATGTTTGGGGCATGGGCCTCAGAAAGAAAAAGGTTGAGAACCCCGGCTTTAGGCGAGAGAGAGAGTGTAAAGTATGTCTACACTGCCATTGAGAGATGTGACTGCAGCACACAGGAGCATACTGCCTGTGTAATTTATTAGCTTTCAGAAAATAGTTCCAGCCTCTGCTAAATTAGCTGTACAGGATAGCAACACACATTTCCCCAAAAGTTTTAAAAAACCAACCTTTAACAAAGGCAGATAGCAGCAACATGCCTACAGCTCATTTTCCAATTTCTGCCAAGGGTAAGGCTCAAACGTATAATGCATGAGTGTTACTGAGTTTCGATGACTACAATGCATTCCCTTGAACCCCCCATCTAATGGGACAGTGTGCTGCCTAGACACTCTTTTGCTACACATGCTTCTTTCAATCTCTTTTGGCACGTGCGAGTTTGGCACATACNCTAGGCCCTTCCATCTAAGAACATAAGAACGGCCGTACCGGGTCAGACCAAAGGTCCATCTAGCCCAGTATCCTGTCTACCAACAGTGGCCAATGCCAGGTGCCCCAGAGGGAGTGAACCTAACAGGCAATGATCAAGTGATCTCTTTCCTGCCATCCATCTCCACCCTCTGACAAACAGAGGCTAGGGACACCATTCCTTACCCATCCTGGCTACTTTGGTTTCTGTTTAGCAAGTGCATTGAGGTCCTTTAGGCCAGTGGTTCTCAACCTGGGGAGTGGGGCCCTCTGGAGGGCTGCAAGCAGGTTTCAGGGGGTCCACCAAAATAAACCAGAGAGCAGGGCTGGCGTTAGACTCGCTGGGACCCAGGGCAGAAAGCCAAAGCCCAAGCATCGCTGCCCGGAGCTGAAGGTGAAGCCTGAGCAACTCAGCTTGGCAGGGCCCCCTGCGGTGTGCGGCCCTGAGCAATTGCTCTGCTTGCTACCCCCTAACACCAGCCCCAGCTTTTACTCTACTGGATATGCAGAAAAACAGTTGTTGAGGCATGCGTGGGCGGTGGAGTTTTTATAGCATGTTTGGGGCATGGGCCTCAGAAAGAAAAAGGTTGAGAACCCCGGCTTTAGGCGAGAGAGAGAGTGTAAAGTATGTCTACACTGCCATTGAGAGATGTGATTGCAGCACACAGGAGCATACTGCCTGTGTAATTTATTACCTTTCAGAAAATAGTTCCAGCCTCTGCTAAATTAGCTGTACAGGATAGCAACACACATTTCCCCAAAAGTTTTAAAAAACCAACCTTTAACAAAGGCAGATAGCAGCAACATGCCTACAGCTCATTTTCCAATTTCTGCCAAGGGTAAGGCTCAAACGTATAATGCATGAGTGTTACTGAGTTTCGATGACTACAATGCATTCCCTTGAACCCCCCATCTAATGGGACAGTGTGCTGCCTAGACACTCTTTTGCTACACATGCTTCTTTCAATCTCTTTTGGCACGTGCGAGTTTGGCACATACCATTCTAGAGACTCAAACTTTTCCTTTAATAAAAGCAGCAAAGAATCCTGTGGCACCTTATGGACTAACAGACGTTTTGCAGCATGAGCTTTCACCCACGAAAGCTCATGCTGCAAAACGTCTGTTAGTCTATAAGGTGCCACAGGATTCTTTGTTGCTTTTACAGATCCAGACTAACACGGCTACCCCTCTGATACTTCCTTTAATAAGTTTTTCAGTTGTGCTTCCCCAAAGCGGCAGTGACTGCCATGCACTTAGCCCAGTGATTGAGATAATGTGGGGGATGACCAGAGCATGGTTTGAACCCCAGGCGTGCATGCAACAACAAAAAGAGTTGGTAAGAACCTGTTCATTTTGTAAAATGCTGATGGGAGGCTGTATTGTGGGAGCCCCTTGCTCACATGACCCCAGGTTTGGACCACTAGCATTACCCAGCCCCCCTATGACACACTGAAAATTTGAAGACAAAGTCAACGTGGATTGTGGAGCACTTAGAAAAATCGACTTTTAAACAGAAAGCATTGCTCAACTTTAACTACAGCAGAGCTAGTGCTCTGCTATCACATGGTGTTCTGAGGAGAATCATAGAATCTGAGCACTGGAAGGGACCTTGACAGATCATCTAGTCCAGGCCCCTGCACTCATGGCAGGACCAAGCATTATCTGGACCAGTGGTTCTTAACCTTTACTGCAGCCTGCACCCCTTTGGTTCTCAAAATATGTCCTCGCACCCCTTAAACCTAGATACATTTCGCACCCCCAGGGGGTGCGTGCACCCCAGGTTAAGAACCACTGATCTAGACCATCCCTGACAGGTGTTTGTCTAATCTGTTCTTAAACATCTCCAATAATGGAGATTCCACAACCTCCCTGGGCAATTTATTCCAGTGCTTAACCACCCTGACAGGAATTTTTTTCCTGATGTCTGACCTAAATTGCCCTTGCTGCAATTTAAGCCCATTGCTTCTTGTCCTATCCTCAGAAGTTAAGGAGAATAATTTTTCTCCCTCCTCCTTGTAACAACCTTTTATGTACTTGAAAACTGTTATCCTGTCCCTTCTCAGTCTTCTCTTTTCCAGACTAAACAAACCCAATTTTTTTCAGTCTTCCCTCAGAGGTCATGTTTCTAGACCTTTAATCATTTTTTGTTGCTCTTCTCTGGACTGTCTCCAGTTTGTCCACATTTTTCCTGAAATGTGGCACTCAGAACTGGACACAATACTCCAGTTGAGGCCTAATCAGCGCGGAGTAGAGCAGAAGAATTACTTCTCGTGTCTTGCTTACAACACTCCTGCTAATAATAATAATAATAATAATACATCCCAGAATTATGTTTGCTTTTTTTGCAACAGTGTTAACTCATATTTAGCTTACGATCCAGTATGACCCTCAGATCTCTTTCTGCAGTACTCCTTCCAAGACAATCATTTCCCATTTTGTATGTGTGCAACTGATTATTCCTTCTGAAGTGGAGTACTTTGCATTTGTCCTTATTGAATTTCATCCTATTTTCTTCAAAACATTTCTCCAGTTTGTGCAGATTATTTTGAATTTTAATCCTATCCTCCAAAGCACTTGCAACCCCTCCCAGCTTGGTATCATCCGCAAACTTTTTATAAGTGTACTCTCTATGCCATTATCTAAATCATTGATGATGATGTTGAACAGAACCGGACCCAGAACTGATCCCTGCAGGACCCCACTCGATACGCCCTTCCTGCTTGACTGTGAACCACTGATAATTACTCTCTGGGAACGGTTTTCCAATGGTTTTCCACCCACCTTATAGTAGCTCCAGCTAGGTTGTATTTCCCTAGTTTTGTTTGAGAAGGTCATGTGAGACAGTATCAAAACCCTTACTAAAGTCAAGATATACCACGTCTACCTCTTCTCCCACCCACCCCCATCCACAAGGCTTGTCACTCTGACAAAGAAAGCTACTAGGTTGGTTTGGCATGATTTCTTCTTGACAAATTCATGCTGACTGTTACTTATCACCTTATTATCTTCTAGATTTTTGCAAATTGAATGCTTAATTATTTGCTCCATTAGCTTTCCAGGTACTGAAGTTAAGCTGACCGGTCTGTAATTCCCCAGGTTGTTTTTATTTTCGTTTTTATAGATGGGCACTATATTTGCCCTTTTCCAGTCCTCTGGAATCTCTCCTGTCTTCCATGACTTTTTGAAGATAATCACTAATGGCTCAGATATCTCCTCTGTCAGCTCCTTGAGTATTCTAGGATGTATTTCATCAAGGCCTGGTGACTTGAAGACATCTAATTTCTGTAAATAATTTTAGCCTCAGATCCTACCTCATTTTCACCATTGTTCACTATGTTAGACATCCAATGCCTGCTAACCTTTTTAGTGAAAATTGAAACAAAAAAGTCATTTAACATTTCTGCCATTTCCACGTTCTGTTATTGTCCCCCCATCATTGAGTAACGAGTCTACCCGGTCCTTAGTCTTCCTCTTGTTTTATGTATCTGTAGAATGTTTTCTCGTTACCCTTGTTTATTTTCATCTTTTGTTATTTGATCTAGTTTCCACCTTTTTGTTTGACTCTTTTTTGAGTTTCAGATCATTGAAGAGCTCCTGGTTAAGCCAGGGAGTCCTCTTGCCATACTTACTATTTTTTTACACAATGGGATAATTTGCTTTTGTGCCCTAAATAACACCTCTTTGAAAAACTGCCAGCTCTCTCAAACTGTTTTTCCTCTTAGACTTGCATCCCAAGGGATTTTACCTACCAACTCCCTGAGTTTGCTAAAGTCTGCCTTTTTGAAATCCAATATCTTTACTGTGCTGTTTTCTCTCCTACCATTCCTCAGAGTTCATAAACTCTCTCATTTTATGATCACTTTCACCCAAGTGGCCTTCCACTTTCAAATTCTCAATCAGTTCCTCCCTGTTTGTCAAAATCAAATCTAGAACAGCCTCTCCCCTATAGCATTCTCCACCTTCTGAAATAAAAGATTGTCTCCAACCCATTCCAAGAATTTGTTGGATAACCTGTACCCTGCTGTGTTATTTTTCCTACAGATGTCTGGATAGTTGAACTCCCCCATCACCACCAAGTCCTTTTCTTTTTTTGCACTTTTCCAGTCCTCTGGAATCTCTCCCGTCTTCCATGACTTTTCAAAGATGATTGCTAATGGTTCAGCTACCTCCTCAGTCAGCTCCCTGAGTATTCTAGGATGTATTTCGTTAGGCCCTGGTGATTTGAAGACATCTAATTTGTCTAAGTAATTTTTAACTTGTTCTTTCCCTATTTTAGCCTCTGATTCTATCTCATTTTCACTGGAAGCACCTATCTGTACTAATAACACTACAGATGCTCCCTGACTTACGCAAGCGTTCCGTTCCAGAATGCCTTGCGTAAGTCGAATTTTGTGTAAGTCGGGGACGTATACTTTTTCCGTAAGTGAGGGTTTGCGTAAGTCGGGTTTGCATAACCCGGGAAGCGTCTGTATGTATATTTCTATAGTCTTTCATCTAAGGATCTCAGAGCACATTCCAAAGGTGGAAGGACTTTTATCCCCCTTTAAAAACAGGGAAACTGAGGCATGACTCAGTCACTTGCCCAAAATCACTCAAAGTGGCAGAGGTTCTCCGACTCCTGCCTGCCGGCTCTCACCACTTGACAATCCTGCCTCTTGAGATGGGGGGAAGGCTCCTTCACAGGTTCCCCAAGAGAGAATAGTTCAATTTTGTAGTTCTATGTCCAAACACCAAAAGAGTCCAAGCTGCACCTTTCTAAGACACACAGGGCTATCCCATAGGCTTCTGTAAGGATGTTCATGTAGATCTATTCTCTGGTGTGCAAAGATTTCCAAGGGATCTAGCTTATTACAAGGATGGATAGCCACAGAAGAGAAACCACTGGACTAGTGTGTTGGTTTAATGAATGTGTAAGTACAGAGTCCCCACAGGTCTCGTATTATTTCTGACATGCTGTTGTTCCACTCTGCAGTGCAGAGCAAGACAGGTGGAGATTAGTGTCTCATTGAACTGTCACTTTGCCTCCCTGAGAGGCCATAAATCCAAGGGGGCACAGAGGGGGAGCTACTAGCTCTCTGAGATCTGGCACCAGGAAGTGCATTTGTCTTCATGATGGGGGCAGCAGGAGATGCTGCTGCTCTGGGTGGTAGCGGGGTTTGGCGAGGAGCCAGCACCTGCAGCCTTGTCTTCAGTGTTTTCTCTCCTGGGTGCTGTGGGCTGGTCTGGATGGGATGGAAGCATTCAGACTTCACTCTCCTTGCTCCTCCAGAGCACTCTAAGTTGTGACTGTCCTGTCCAGTATCTGAGCATATGCAGTAGCCACGGGAACCGGTGGGCTAGAACGGTAGGAGGATTGCAGTGAGGTTTTCCCCCACTGGGGGCCCAGCCCTGCTCCCCTCAAGCCAATGGCCAAACTCAGGTTGACTTGACTAGAGGCAGAACCAGGCACTGTGCTTGCAGCGTCCTGGGTGGAAAAAGCTATTAGAGTTCTGCACGTGTTAGTGGAATCAGCAAGGGCATTTGGGGTGGAGGGTCGGCCTGCTTGTTTCTGTACTGAAGAGCTCTCAGACAGGAGCTTCACTGCATTCTAGTGTGAAGCAGGAAATGGAGACTGAGTCAGTGGAAGGAAGTAACTTTAATATTTCCCCAGCCTACAGGGACTTCCTCAACCCCACCCCCACAATCACTCTCTCTTCCCGCCCCACCAAATTTCTCCTTCTAATCATCTCTTCGTCTGTCATCTTTCTCTCTCCCTCTCTCCTTTACATCTTCTCCATTTTCATCTTTCCCAGAGTCTGTCTCTCCATTCTCTGTTCCTCTGCCCAACCTTTTCTCTCTCCCTCTCAGCGCTTTCCATGTCTTTCCTCTGCCTCCTTTCCTCTCTGTTCACCAACAGCAGGGAAAGTGAGGCTGCCGTGCTTCTTTTGCAGTGCATATCCTAGTCAGAAGCAGAGCTAGACGTTCAGCACCTCGTTCCAACTCCAGTGAAATGAAAGTGTGGATGCAGAGCTGATAATTAGGGATTGCTCTCTACTAAGAAGTTAATAAGTGGGGAGAGGAGTACGCGGAGGGCAACCAGAAAAATGAAAGAGAAAAGAAGTGAAAGAGAGTTGCATGAAACTGAGGCCGTTAATCCATTCTTTTAAAACTAAAGTGCACACTGATCTCTAGTCATCCAGACGAGACTTAAAGAGGCTGTCTCTAACAGTGAAGCAGACAACCCTGGAATTACGACAGAGTAATTGCTTGATACTTAAAGTTCAGGTCTAGAAGATCTCAGAGTAATAATTCATTGGAAAGATATTGAGCTCTCATCACAAAGAAGAAATATAGTCTCTAAACAGGCAGCTAATGGCATGCCATTTATCTGATGGCAAATCACCCAAGTTCATTACTCTCTATGGCACAGTTTAGAAAAAGAAATTCAAAGTTAGCTAAACTGAAAGACAGAAGGAAAGGAAGAAAGGACATATTCCTTACAGTGATGCTCCAGGGCCTTTCAAGGCAGAACTCTGTTTTTCTTAGGCAGCTAGAATTCTCTTTGGGCCAAGTATCCAGGTGCTAACTAAATAACTCCGTCCTCTTTACATGGGCAAAATTCCATTGATTTCAATTGAAGTTCTTCCCTGTTTTAGAGTCAAGGGCGGACTTCAGAGTTTGGTTCCTAGGATTTAAGAAGATTAGAGAATGTTTTACATGGGTCCTTTTCCAAGGTGTCCCCAAGAGTTTTACATAATGGAGTCAGACCCTGGTAGTGCAAATGTGGCAGCCATTATACTTTCATTAGTTCTCACACAGCTGTAGGTGTTAGAAGTTACCTTACTAAGCTGCAGTTGTCACCCAGTGGGGAAATATTTTTTTCCCTATGAAAAAATTTCTATGGAAACAAAAATATTTTCATCAAAAAAAGTCTTTGAAATGTTTGTTTTTTGTTGAAAAACCAAAAAGTCCCATATTTTTGCATTTTCAATGAAAAACTGAAAAATATTGACAAAAATGAGTATTTTCCACTAAAATTTCCATTTCATCAGGGACAAAATATTTTCCATTTAAAAAGAAAATTGTTTTGACAGAAAAACTTTGACCAGCTCTGCCCAGGTCACTGGGTTCCCCTCTACTCTTTTAAAGAAGTGCTACTAGTGATGATAGTGATGATAATTTGTATTGGAATAGCTGCAGGTAAGGCACAGAAATGCCCTATCTCTAGTAACTCACCAGATAGACAGCACCTGTACTAGTACACTCTCCTAGTGCTGCATGTCAGGATCAGTGCATATGAGTCCATATCATGGTGTGGAGTCAACTGGAGTTCTTGCTGAGTAAGGGACTGTCTAGAAACTGACTCTAAGGGGTTCAGCATTGGGCACCACCTGTGATTGCAACAGCATTACTGTCAGTGTGCAGTGGCCGCTGGGCTGCCCTCCACCATAGCAACAAAACACAGTGATGCAAAAAGGACAAACTAGTGTGAAACAGATTTGACCAACATTTCAGAACTAGAGGCGAGTGACGTGTTTCAAATTTCGACAAATGTAAGATTTTGAATTTCAGTTGGCCAGAAAGGTGGGAAAAGTGAAAATGGTCATGTAATTTCCTCCACCACCACCACCACCACCACCCCGCCCTTCCCAATTTTTTCCCTGTAGTCTGGTTCTCCCATTCTGAAGAGTGACAATGGACAACATTTAACTGCTTCCTTGACTGTTTCTGCTCTGTATTTCTTTAGAGGGGACTGCTTGGTGAATGATTAAAAAGTCTATTTCTAAGGAATGGGCTACATTTTGTAACATGACTAGTAATTTTGGGTGCTCCATTTTTGGGGTGTCACTTCAAGGCACCTTCAAGGGAGCCTAATTTTCAGGAATAACTAGTTACTTTTGAAAATGTAGGCCCTGAACACTAGTGACTGTGCTGCCTGCCCATTCCTCTAGACAGAATGTTTAGAAATGTAATTAAACTAAAATTAGTTACTGCATCATTGGAAGAGTTGGTGCCGGCTGCTATGGCAACCAAGGAAAGTGCTCTCTCTGCTAAACCGTATAGGAATAATGACAAATTTCTTTGCCACTATAGTATATTGCAATAAGATGACCATTGACTTTCTACTTCTCACCCCTCAATCCTTGAAATGAGGTATAAATAACTCTTGTTTCTTACTGCTTTTGCTTTGTTTTGTTTTTCATTTGTGATTCTGGCAGAAACTTGGAGAAATGGCTGAAATGAAACTAAAAAAAACCCCACAAGATTTTCAAAAGTGATTAGTGATGTTAGGTATCCAACTTGAGATACCTTAAAGGGACCTGACTTTCAAAGAGTGGGTGCCAACCACTTCCTGAAAATCAGGGGCCTTGAGGTGACACCCCAAAAATGGAAGCATGCAAAGCCATTAGTTGCTATAGAACATCAAAGACAGAATTCCCTAGTTGCTTTTTACTACATTGTCTTGCATTGAAATGCTTTGAGAACTAGCCCCCCTGGATTGTGTTCAACCCTTATGAATTATGCATCCCACACACAGAGTTCTCGTGAGAGTTTGTTTTGAGGTTACTTTTACACACACACACACACACACACACACACAAAATTAAACTGTTAATTATAGTTCATATTTCTTTGCAAAGCAGAGTAAGTGCTTTCATGTAAAGAGGTTACTCCATCAATTAATAATCCTTCATTTTGGAGTTAACTAAAAAGGGAATACAAAAACCAAACGAAGAGCGTTTCTTAATGCTTAATACATCGTTTCTGGGAATACAGAGTGATGAAATGGATTTGTGAGAGCTTGACAGAGGCTGCTGTGGATTTCTCATTCTATTTTCTGATTGTTAAAGGGAAATTACTAAAACCTTGAAATATCCTTGCTTTCCTTGTCCCTCTGCTTCACAGGGCACTGTTTCCTTTAAGAACAAATGATAAGCTGTGTTTAGAAATGAATTTCCTAGATAATACAGTGAATTCTTACTTAATAAAATGAACACAAAGTATAAATCATGTTCGGGATAGAACTTGAGGACTCATTTTGTGCTTGCCACAAGTTGGAAAGTGTTGACATTCTAACATGCTGTAGGGCCAAATTGTCTGAGTAAGGACCTAGAAGCAGGGCCGGCTCCAGGCACCAGCTGAACAAGCAGGTGCTTGGGGCGGCCACTCGGGAGAGGGGCGGCACGTCCAGCTATTCGGCAGCAATTCGGCGGAGGGTCCCTCACTCCCGCTCGGAGTGAAGGACCTCCCGCCGAATTGCCGCCGCAGATCGCAATCGCAGTTTTTTTTTTTTTTTTTTTTTTTTTGCTGCCTGGGGCAGCAAAAACCCTGGAGCCGGCGCTGCCTAGAAGCTATGGGCCAGATCCTCAGCTGGTGTAAATCAGTGTAGTTCCATTGAGGTCAGAACTCAGGTGCAGAGAAATGACATGGATAAGTCAGCAGCAGAACTGGGGTTAGGAGCTTCTGGCTCCCAGTCTTGTGCCCATATCCCAGCTCTCACTCCCTCAGCCCTCCCTCTTTCCCCCCCCATCCCACACATTATGCTCTGCACAGCTCCTTTCCTTTACTGCTTCCTTTGTCTCTTTCTCATTCTTCGCTTTCTCTCTTTTTTATGCTACCCTAGATGTTTGAAAATGCTTCACTTTTCCTGTGCCCTCCTCCAAAGTTCATCCCTGCCTGGTTCTTATATAAATTCAGATGTAGTTCTGTTCAGTATCATTTTGGATACACGAAGGGGGCCATTTTTCAGAGTGTGCTGCTCCACCTCCGCCGGCATGACCTCGCAGGGCGAAGCACTCTGCAAAATGGCATCCTCTGTGCGGTGGTGTGAGGTCATCCTGGCAGGGGCAGGGGCAGGGGCATGCCGGTCCAGAAGTTCTGTATCCTGTGGCATCAGGGGCCAACCTAAAATCCCTTCTTTTGCTTGTCCCCCACCCCGGCCCTGATTGCCCACTGCTCCCACTGTAGTGCTACATCCTTAACTGTTTGGAGACTAGTCCTGAAGGGTGGCAGGAATCAAGGCCTGCAGCTGAGCCCATTTCTGGGCAACCTAACAAGTGCCTAGAGTAGGCTGCCTGATTGGTTACACAGGTTGGAAGAGTCAGCAGACTAGTTCTTATGCCCAGCAGCAGCAGTTCAGAAGTTGCTTAAATCATTCACCTACTGCTGCAATAGCTTCTGTGCCTGCTTGTTCCCAGCCTTGTTCCACCCCTGCTCCTACCTTGATCCCAGCCTCAGGGCCGACTCCAGGCACCAGTGAAGGAAGCAGGTGCTTCAGGCGGGCAATGGAAAGGGGCGGCACGTCTGGGTCTTCAGCGGCAATTCGGCGGCGGGTCCCTCAGTCCCTCTCTTCCTCTTTTAGCTGCCGCCGAAGTGCCGCCGAACAGGAAGAGAGGGAGTGAAGGACCCGCTGCCGAATTGCCGCCGAAGAATGAAGCAGCGCAATTGAGCTGCCGCCGAAGTGCTGCCGATCAGCTTTTACCTTTTTTTTTGTTTTTTTTCCTTTTGCTTCGCCGCTTGGGGCGGCAAAAAAGCTGGAGCCGGCCCTGCCCAGCCTTACCCCTGCCTCGCCTCACTAACCTGGTTCTGACCCTTGGCTCTGATTCCTGACTTTGGCTGTGATCCTTGGCTGTGGCATCTGGCTCCAGCTCTGACCCTAGGATTCGATTGCTGGCTTCCAGCTCTTGTGGTAATCATTAGGCCCGACTTCTGCTCCAACCAGTAGGCATGACTGCCTACATCCTGGTCATGTGGCACAGGGGCCCCACAACTCTACCTGAAGTCAACGGGAGCTGAGTGCTTCCATTCCTTGCTGCATTACAGGCAGCTTGTGGATTTCTTATGGGGGCAAATGGTCACGCACACTTTGTGCCCTTCAATATCAGCATGTGTTGAATGGAACTTTTTTCTCCCTCAACATACCCTTTTTTGCTGCTGGAGAATATCGAGCTGTGTCTGTGTGTGAACGAGATTGTCTAGAGAATAATAAATAAATCCTTCCCCCAAGATAGCAGGAGCTTCCTTGAAAATCTTGCCTTTCATATATGAAGAACCCTGGTTCCTCTGTGTCTAAAACACACTCAGCCACATATAGTACGTGTCCAATATAGTAGAACGAAAGGTCACAAGCCAGCAAAAGCTAGACAGTGGCAGCGAGTGAGCTTTCCATCTGAGTTACAAGCTTCAGAGAGATTGGATTTGATATGAGTGTGAGCAGCGATGGTGATGTTACAGGCAGGAGGCAGAAACACACTGCCTGCAAATAGCTGACTTGCACATGTGTTGTGTCATCTGAGCCCTCAGACTGGTTCCCTTCAGATCTGGCCCCATCCACTTTGGGTATGTCTACACTGCAGGTGGATAGACATACCTGCACTTTGATGGAGCTAGCATGCTAAAAATAGCTGGGTAGTTACGGAGGCATGGGCTACAGCTTGGGCTAGCCACCCAAATTCATACCTAGGATTTCAGAAGGGATTATACATGGGCAGTTGGCCTGAGCTGCTGTCCATGCCACTGTGGCTATACTGCCATTTTTAGCATGCTGCTGTGGTTTTCCTCATAGGTGGCTGCATTTCAGTAGTGGGTGAAGGATCCCTATTCTCTAGGGTTGGGTAAGGTTTAATTAGGCTGAAGTCAGTGGTGGTTTTGACTGAGCAGAATCAGCCACTAATGTCTATAAAGTATGCTCTTGGCAGGCACAGTGTTAAGAGATGGGGTGGGGGGGAAATTGCAGGTGGATTTGGCTTGAGAAGCTTTGTCCATCAGGATTTGGTTCTGCAAAACAAAATGAGGTAGTTTGGATCCAGGTTCCTTTTGTCTGAATTCCCAGAAGTCAGCCTAGCTTTGGTACGTCTATGGCACCCATCCCCTGAGAATCTAAGCAGTGAACTTGGTCATTTAGATCCACATTCCATTGTCCACAGCTGACTTCAATGGGCTCTACTCTTTTCTCTGCCAGATTCTCAGAAGCTCTACTTGCTTTGTTCCTTCATCATGTTAGCATTTCCTTGTCTCATGTTATAGTTGGAGCCTAGCTAGGGGGATGCAGTGCTGGATAAATACTTCTGGTTTGATCAACCCCAATTATGATTTAATAAGCTTGTTCTCTGCTTTGGGGAGTAATACATTAGGGCTGTGCTTTCTGAGAGTCTCCCGGTATGCATTGTTGCCAACTCTCACAATTTTATCATGAACCTGGTATTATTTCATGTTTTACTTAAAGCCTCACCTCCTGGAGTCTTGTGATTAGGCCCCACTTGGGTCACATTTTCAAGCTTTTTCTCACCTAAAGGGTTAGAAACCAGAAAGCAAAGACCCCAAATTAATTTTTTTTAAATTTCTATTTTTAAGCCAATTATGATTTGTTGGGGCCTGACTCGTGATTTTTTTGTGAACGCATGGGGTTGGCCATACGACTGTGGGACGCCGCTCTGAAGGAACACAGCAGTGATACCTCCCATTCCTCCTAAGAAAGGCCAGGAGCTGTGCTATGTGCTTCCCATCTCCCAGAAGCACGTGACTTTGTATGCAGGAGAGTCAAACGGGGATCTTCAGGGACCCAAAGGAGAGAGAGAGAAACCCACCCTGCTTCCCTGTGGAATGAAATGATTTTTTTTCTTGCCATGTAAGCATAATAGGAAAGAGAGAGGCTGAGAGACAAAGAGGGGAGGAAATCTTGCTGGAAAGAAGCAGAAGTCATTAGGCAGAAGGTTGACACAGTCTATACGGAGAGAAAGAAAAGTACATCCTGTCCCCTTTAATTACTTACAGAAGTCGGTCTGGCAATTACCTAGCCTGCATGCAGTCAATAAGACAACCCTCTTAGCCGAATGCAGATCAGCAGCCCTTTGCCCTGGGTACTCTCTGCAGAAGGCAGAGCTGCACGCAGTTTATTGACTGGCTTTATTGAGGGAAACAGTATTCCCTAACAAAAGGAACAAGCAGAATGTCCCCTCTGCCTGAGCCACAAGAGCCAGTTATTGAGACAGGAGCAACAATGGGAGCAATAATTTGCAAAGTACATGCCAAGCCAGGAACATGAAGGATAAATCACTCAAACTGGCAAGATGATAAATAATAACAGAGGCCTCTGGGAAAATTTGTGTTGCTGAATGGCTGATTTTTTTTTTTTCACTTGAAGTCACTTAACAAACCCTCATGCAGAAATCTTCAGAAAGATACACCTTAGAGGGTATTGGAAAATATTGATAAATAATATTCTGCACTTCTAAGGATCTCATCATGAGGCACAAACATACACAAATGAGATTGGATTCCTCTGCATCTTGCCCCAGTTGACTTCTGCCTGAGTCAGGAGTGTGGCATCTGGTCTATAGAGGCTTCTACTTAACCACTTTGAAGCCTTCAGTTTTATTCATGTCTATTCACCTGTTGTGTATGGTCTAAACCCTACATCAGGAGATCTCTGGGGCAGGGACTGTCTTTATTTGTACAGTGCCTAGCACACCAGAGTGCTTAGTAGGGTCCTAGTTTCTACTACAATAGAAATGGTCATTTAATCAAAACCTCCCTTAGGAACCAGATTATCAGAAGTAGTGCAGCTTCCATCCTTTGTTTGGTGGTAAATTACCGTACACAGTGAAGGGGCTGTAATATTTGCAAGCAGTTAGATAGTAGATGATTTAGTAATAGCCAGATAGCCACCTTGGGTCAGAGTTCCAAAAGCACTCGGGGCCAGATTCTCAAAAGTGCTTGGCTCCCAGCAGCTCGCACTGTGGCACTTATAGCAAGATTTTCCAAAGTCCTCAGTGTCCAGCATGGAACCAACATGCTGAGCTCATAGGGCCTGGGTCTGCTCCTTTGAAGCCAACGCAAGTTTTGCAAACAGCTTCAATGGAAGCAGGATTGGGCCCCTCATAAGGAAAGAGCAAATATTCTGAATGAGCTCAAAGGAAGACTTGTGATACTATGATCACATTAAAGCTTATTTTATTCAGACATCAATATTGTAAGTAATGCCGGGTATTATACAAGCTGTAGTGTACATACTTGTGATCCTGCAGGTAACAAGATCTAGGGCCAGATTCTTCCCAGTACTTCTACTACAGAAGGGCACTCTTCCTATGGTCCATATAAAATGTGTCAGCCTCCAGCCTACCGACTAGGTACAGGGCTGTTTAAATTGGCTAAAATGAAGGGAAATGTCTACGCCTTCCTCATGAGATCCTTGATGCAAACACACTTTTCTAGTATCCGTTTGCCAAACATCTTTGGTCACCCGCAGTAAATGCTTGGTGTTGCTCCTAATTCTCTGAATGGGTACAGGTTAGGTTATGTAAATGGACTTGTTTGAAAAACCAACATCCGGATACAAAATTGAATCACACTGGGCAGAGGTTCTCAGGCTGGACAGATACACAGTACGTACAAAGCCCCATCAGTTTGGCAAGGCAGTTCTAGAAATAAAACACAACTCTGAGCTGAGAAATAAATAGGGACCAAGCATTTAGTAAGCATGTGGGCCAGATTCTCTGTTATGCCTCTGTCCCTTTCTAGCACTTAGGTGGTACAAAGATTCTGGCCATAAATGGCCAGTAGAGAATTCCCCTGGAGAAGAAGAATGCCAGGCTGCATAAAGCTGGCTCATGCGCCAGTTTTCCCACTCCCATCATAGGTGGGGTGCTGGGTGATCAAGGGGGCATGGCAAGAGCATGCTGTGGGTGAGGGGTACTGTATATGGCAGAGCTTTGCTACACTATGCAGATCCTCAGTTAGCATAAGGTCCTTTAGAAACCTTATGCCCATAACATAAGCTAGAGCAGCCCTTAGGTTGCTCTGACCCATGCTGGGGCTGAGCCAGTGCCAGCACAGAATCAGACAGCTCTAGCCTGCCCCCTGATAGACCCCATGCTGAATGGATCTTAGAATCATAGAATATCAGGGTTGGAAGGGACCTCAGGAGGACATCTAGTCCAACCCACTGCTCAAAGCAGGACCAATCCCCAGACAGATTTTTGCCCCAGATCCCTAAATGGCCCCCTCAAGGATTGAACTCACAACCCTGGGTTTAGCAGGCCAATGCTCAAACCACTGAGCTATCCCTCCCCCCAATGGGAAGAGCATTGAGCCGAGTATCTCTGACTCCAGCTTCAACAAGGTTGAATCCACTGTTATGTGGCTAAAGGGAACTAACCACTTTTGCTAAAAGAGAAGCTATTTACCTGGCATCATGGCTTAAAACAAGAACACCTATGGAAAAAAGCGTATGTCCAGGTTCAGCAGTGTGTACCAGCTGCTTTGAGCCAGTGGAGTTGGGTTCATAGCTACTTTGCATCATCAGAGTGGCCCAGTGCTGTGGGGCATACTGGTCACTCTGGCTCATAATCGCCAGATATTTATAGAACACCTGAGACGATGATTTCCTAGAAAAACTATTGCACACGTTTTATGGTATTAAAATGTCTTTACAAGACACCACCTTGTATTACATCCTGAATCCAAGAGTCCATGAACCCTTTGACTTCAGCTGATTTTGCAGAGGATGTAAATCAAGGCAGAATACGGCTCGGAGAGGCACAGCCCTTCATCCATAAAGCATATCACAGCCCATAAGATATTTTCTGATTCAGCTCTCATGCCAGAAACTGGTTTCTATCAAATCCATTTCATTTATAATCTTCCAAACAGCTAAATAATGAGTTTTCACTTCCATTAGCACCTCGCATCAGAAACGGTCACTGTACTTTCTAAACATTAAGCCTCACAACACCTCTGTCAGGAATTGTTATCCATACGGTACCGATGGGGAAATGTGAGGCACAACGTTTAAAGGGCGTGCCCACGATCACACACTATAGTCAGTGGCAGAGTTAGGAATAGAATCGAGGAATTCCTGGCTCCCAGCTGCACACAGCACTGTTAGTCAGTTTGAAGTCTCCAAACACACTGAGATTCGGCTGTTTGCTGTGTGCATGAAAGATGATGTAACTCCTGCTTTGACTGGAGTTTCCAGATCTGCTTTGATCTTTGATCTGATACCATGTGACACTTTTTTCCCACCTCTATTATATTTGCCCTCTGACTCGATGCTCTTTTCTAAACAGCTAAACAATCAAAATAACTCTTTGTGCCTCTGCCTCTTATTTTCAGGGTTAAGTTAGCTGTGGAAAATGAGGCTGTGTGCCTTCTGCTTCTCTTCATTGTTATCAGTAAAAGCCAAGTAACCTCACTCTCCAAATAGCTGTGATGGAAAGCCAGGATGGGTACGAATAGGCTACGGAGCCTGATTCTCCACTACCTTGCACCTTATACAGTCCTTTACACCTGAATGAAATGAGTGTGGAATTCAACCATCTGTGCAAGCACAGAGAATTCTAATTTGGTAGTATTGTACACCCACTTGGCACAAGTGTAAATGACTCCACAATATGCAAGGCAGAGGCGAATCAGGCCCAGCTGCGCTTAGATTGACAATTGCTGCTCCTACATCTTAGATTAAATTTGCAGAGGCTAAACGTAATCTCCAGCTAAAGAACGAAATGATAACAGGCACTGCAGAGAACTCTTGGGAGGAAAGGAACGGCATCTCTGCAGCAAGCAATCTGCTACCTGCATTTTTCTCAGGAGGAAAGAGCAAAAAGACAACTCGGGGGGGAGATCAGCATAATGAAAAGCAGATGGGGGTTTGTTGGCTGAGATTAGCTGTGAGGAGGCTCCTAATTGGCCTCGCTCAGCGGTAGGTATAGGGGTGAAAATGGAATAATTGGAGATATTTTGCTGTCTGTCGTGAGGACCTAGAAAATAGCTTCCTAAAGCTGAAAGATGGTTACAGTCAGTGCTTTCAGTCTATCTCTTCTTCTCCTTGCTTATTTTTTTTTAGTCTCTTTCCCTCCTCCTTTCCCCTCCTTCACTGTTCTGGCTATATTCACGTGTGGAGCAGTGCCCCATTTATAAAGCCATTGGGCTGCTCGGCAGATCACTATGCAAATCCCAGTGTATGCAGCTAAACCCAGCACTGGCGCAACCACCCCTAACACTCTGCCCTCCCTTCTCTTTCCTCCATGTTTTCCCTAAAAGACTGAGTTCAGGAGGGCGCCCACTTGAATGGTGCTGCCATTAGAGAGACACCAGAAACCTTCCAAATAAAAATCAGCAGCATGGCAGCCAGCCTGGGCCTTTTCTCAGGAGCAGGGTCTCGGCTGAGCTTCTCTGCTTGGGCTGACAGGGCATTTGTAGCCCATTGGCAGCAAAATAGGCTGCAACACCTATAGGGAGAAAGGGAAAGCTGCTGTCACATTTCAGGGCAATTGCACCTGTATTTCCCACTCTGTGGTCCAGGTTTATGGCTCCCAGTTGTCGCCTTTCATGGGTGGAGATCCGCATCTCTCTCTCTCCTGACCAGGGTATGTCCAGGCTGCACAGTTCCATGCCTATGCTGCAAGTTCCCCAGCAAGTCAGACTGCCTAAGCAGGCCAGCTTTTCTTTCTCCTAAGAGGCTATCAGTAATGTAATGCCCACAGTTAGAAGTTACCACACAACCCTTTCTAGGCAAGCACATTTATTCTCAATGTAAAAGCATCACAGAGAAACCATTAAAATCATAGAGAACCCAAACACATGCTAATAAGCTTACCAGAGATCACCCTAGCTCCAGCAATGGGTCTGGCATGGAATCTGTGCTCAAACTCCATTGCTGTGTGTGTGTTGTGGTTACAAGTTCATAACAGCTGTTAGCTCAGAACAAGCACCCCCATGAATCTGAGAGCCACTCCTTTATAGAGTTGCGGCCGATCTTGGGACCCTCAGTCTCACTCAGCAGGCAATCACCCTCCCTTCAGGGCACAGTTTAAAAGGACTAGGGGTTTGCATATCCAGAGGTGGGTGGGAGTGGGATTTGCATCCCCTCCCCACTAGATACTTCTCCAGAAATCTACGTCACATGCATTGTCCCCAAAGTTTTTCTTGTCTGTCACATTGTTCAATAGAGTCCTTTGATCATCCAGGCCCACAATAATACATAATCTTTGCATTTCATACAATGGATTTCAAAGATACTTACACTTAATTCAATAGGCTCTCCCAAAGGTAGGATATTGCCGTCCAGTCTGCCTAAAAGCCTGCTCTAGCTGAGTTTAGGAGCTCTCTGGGTTGTCCTTAGCATTTCTGCCTGGACCAGCACAATAATTTTATGCTGCCTTCCATCCCCAAAGCATAACCAATTCCTAGCCATTGTGTTCTGTGACAGAATGTACCCCCGTGTCCACACCTTACACACTATTATAGTGATCTTTGTACAATGTATGCCTTGTTGAGGTATCATTTGAAAACTCATAATTTGCTAGTCATTATTGTCATGATAAAATGCATGTGACAATGTTATATGTAGAATTACAAGATTCCACTGTGTGATGTTCTTAATGCATGTTCCAAACTGAGGTTGGCAAACAGGCCTGTCCCAAACAAAGGAATGTGTGCTCTGCTTAATTTGCATTTAAGCAGTAAATAGAGTAATCAAGCAGGAAGGACAAATGCCCAGTTTTGCCAAAAGAGCCGGGTGCAGAGGAACATGTGGGGGGAGTGAGCAGCGATGCCAGCTCTGTGCAGGGAGGATGGTAGGGCTTGATGGAGCAGTGAGCCAGACCCAGCCTCGCAGGGGAGAAGGCGGCAGGGCCTCGTGCGGGGATGTGGGGAGCACCTCAGGCTAGCCCCAGGTGATGTCCCATTTTCCCTTTGGGAAATATGGTCACCCTACACTGGAAATGTTTTCCAAGAGGGGGGCTGACGCTATAAAAATGAGGGACAAACACCTCAAGGCACCCCTCCTCCCTCTCTCTCTGTCCATCGATTCACTGCACCAGAAGGGACAAAGGAAGCAGCCATTCAACTGGAGAACGGATCCTGGCCTAAGAAGTTTTGTCAGTAATACTGCTGAGAGCATGTGGTGAGAGAACTTTGCTTTGAATTTAACATAGTTTGTTAGGCACCAGTTGCATTTTATCTTTATTTTTCTAGTAACGATTTCTGATTTGTATGCCTCATTACTTGTACTCACTTAAAATCTATCTCTGCAGTTAATACACCTTTTTATTGTTTTATCTAATCCAGTGTGTTTAAATTGAAGTGTCTGTGAAACTCCATTTGGGGTAACCAGGTGTGTGCATATTATTTCTATTAAAGAAATATGGACTTTAAATGAACTTGTAATGTCTAGGAGAGGCCTGGGCAGTGCAAGACCTACATTTCTGGGGGGAAATCTAAGACTGGGGGTGTGTTGGGGTCACCCTGCAGTATAACCAAGGCAGGTAAGAGCCAAGGTGTGGCTGGCTGGCTGGCTGCAGCACACACAGAGACATAGTTGGGAGTGACTTGCAAGCTGGAGGCTGTTTGGGAGCAGTCCAGACTGGAGACAACACCAGCAAAGTATTGTAAAGGGCACCCCAGGTTAGAGGGCAGGGGTGATAGAGCTACTCTTTAGTAAGGATTGTACCCTGGGTTTGTCTCATGTTCACACTACTCTGTGCAGGCCTGGCCTAAAGATTTGAGGGAAGCGTTAGTTAAGTCTTTTACATCATAGCTGTCTGTGTACTAATATTTGGGGGAGGAGGAGTTGGATTTATCATCCCTAAGCCCCAGACCCCCATAATATTTTCTACATTTAAGTAAAAATTGAGTCAATCTAGTGCTGCCCTTTCTGCCCCTGTTCTATTCCGGTACTTATACTGCTCTCATAGCCATAGTATCTGAGCATCTTCCATAACTGCATCAAGCAACATGACCAACATCTGTCACGTGATTCTCTATTAGGGCTTGAATAGTTAAAGCTGTAAAACCCTTCCAGTGTGGACACAGTTATACTGGTATGAATGGGTTTATGTTGGTTTAGCTTATTCCAGTACAGGAAGGGGAATAAGCTGAATCAACATAATGTACCTTTATACCAGTATAGGCACGTCCACACTAGGGCTTGTATAATTATATCAGTAAAAAAAGCACCCCCCTAACTGAAATAGTTGTACTGATAAAAAACTGGGTGTAGACCGGCCTAAAAAACTCAAGCAGATTTTCCTTTTCTCCCATTGGCTGCACTGTGGGTTATTGGGGGTTTTGTTTGTTTTTATTTTGATTGTCTCTTGTTAATATTTGCTTGGCATGGAGGTAGCAAATCTATTCAGGCTTCATTCTTCTTATTACCATTGAAATAATAACTATGCATTTTATGGCTTACTTCTGTGCAGGAATAACTGCTTCACATTGACAAAGATATACATATTTGGGCCAGGTTCCCTCCATCTGCTTTAAGCTGCTTCGATGACACAAAGCAGGTGAAAGCCTGACTTAGCTGGATGGTTTAGATAGCTTTCTGGGTGCTTTGAAGTGTAAAGCAGCCAATGTGTCCTGGAGAATCTGGTCTGTTTATGTTTATATCTTTTCTCATCCTAGTAAAATACTTGACACACAACATCCTTTTTTCATAGCCTTTATGTATCTTGCCTTTTTAGGCTGAAAGATCCTTGGTGCAGGGATTGTCTGTTCCTATGGTTTGTCTGCATTGGAGATTGGCCTCCGTTTCAGCCATCAGAGGGTATGTCTGCATGGAATAAAAAACCTGCAGCTGGCCCAGGTCAGCTGACTCTGGCTCACAGGGTTTGGGTTCGAGGTCTGAAAAATTGCTGTGTAGACGTTTGGGCTGGAGCCTGAGCTCTGGGACCCTCCACACTTGCAGGGTCCCAGAGCTAGGGCTCAGAGCCGTCTCTTGGGTATGGCGAATCAGGGCGACTGCTCCAGGCCCCGTGCTATGGGGGGTCCCGTGGGCCGGTGTGATTGGTCCCGGAAGTGACGAGTCAGTCCCAGAAGTGACGGGTTCGTCACTTCCGTCCCGGGCCCCGCACCCCTGTAGGGATGGCCCTGCTAGGACTACAGCCTGAGCCCAAAAGTCTACACAGCAATTTTTAGCCGGGCCTTGGGACTTTTATCCTCGTGTATACGTACCCAGATTTGGGTTAGGGATGGGTAGGAACACCATTGAAATAAGAACCAAGTTAACTGTGTAGTGAAGACATACCATTAGTGCAGACAATGAAAGCTGTGATTTTTCCTGGTTGAGCTTAAGGGCACTACAGTCCATAAAGGGTTAACTGGTTTCTGCCTGTCACACTGCTACTCAGGCTGGCTATCCTTTCCCTACTGGTTGGTTAAGGGAAGTCTATGGGAAGTGTACCATTGGTTTTCAGTCGGTTTGCCTTTGTTTAGAGGACAACAAAGCAAGCCTTGAGGAAAGGGCACCAATGCTTGGAGCTTTATTTCCTTTCCATGGCTGGTGAAGCCACCCAGCAGTTTACACTGGTTTCAAGCAAGGTTACTGGACACATAGGGCTGGGATGGATTACTGCTAATCTCCAATGTAGACATGGCAGTGGCTGCAGCTCCCACCCCCATAATGTAGAAGAGCCAGAAATATGATGGAGAATCTCAGCTTTCCTTTGTAGAAGTTTCCAGCCCAGTTAATAGCAACAGAACATGAGCTGCCAGTGCAATGCTGTGGCAGAAAGGGCTAAATGCAATCCTCGGGTGTATAAACAGGGAAATAGTGAGTCGGAATAGGGAGGGGATTTTACCTCTGTACATCGCGTTGATGAGACAAGACTCTAGAATACCTCAGACAGTTCTGGTGTCCATATTTTTAAAAATATTTTGAAAAATTGGAGAGGATTCAGAGAAGTGCCACAAATGATTGAGGGTCTGGAAAAATGTGTTACAGTGAGAGACTTAAAGAGCTCAATCAGTTTAGCTCATCAAAAAGAAGATTGAGAGGTGACTTGATTACAGTGTATCAGTATCTTCAGACCAGGTATGTAAAGGCTTTTTAACCTAGCAGAGAAAGGCAGAACAAGAATCAATGGCTGGCGGCTGAAGCCAGACAAACTCAAATTAGAAATAACGCGCAATTTGTTAACAGCGAAGGGTGATTAACCGTTGGAAACAACTGCCAAGGGAAGTGGTAGATTCTCTATCTCTTACTGTTTTCAGATTCAGACTGGCTGCCTCTCTAGAAGAGATGCTTTAGCCAAACACAAATTATTTTGTCAAAGCCAAGTTAGTGGGCTCCATACAGAGGTAGTTTGGTGTTAATTCAATGGCCTGTGATATCCAGCAGGTCAGGCTAGATGATCATAAGAACGGCCATACTGGGTCAGACCAAAGGTCCATGTAGCCCACGATCCTGTCTTCCTACAGTGGCCAATGCCAGGTGCCCCAGAGGGAATGAACAGAACAGGTAATCATCATGTGATCCATCCTCTGTCACCCATTGCCAGGTTCTGGCAAACGGGCTAGGGACACCATCCCTGCCCATCCTGGCTAATAGCCATTGATGGACCAATCCTCCATGAATTTATCTAGTTCTTTTTTGAAGCCTGTTGTAGTCTTGGCCTTCATGACATTCTCTGGCAAAGAGTTCCACAGGTTGACAGTGCGTTGTGTGAAGAAATACTTCCTTTTGTTTGTTTTAAACCTGCTGCCTATTAATTTCATTTGGTTCTTGTGTTATGAGAAGGAGTAAATAACACTTCCTTATTTACTTTCTCCACACCTGTCATGATTTTATAGACCTCTACCATATCCCCCCTTAGTCGTCTCTTTTGCAAGCTGAAAAGTCCCAATCTTATTAATCTCTCTCCATACGGAAGCTGTTCCAGACCCCTAATAATTTTTGTTGCCCTTGTGGCCTTAAACTCCGTGACTCTTTGAAAAGAGCCTTGAAAAGGTAAAGCAACATAAACCCATCCCTAGGTTGGAAGGAAGATGAAGATGGGATCCTCTCCCACAGAGGGAGGCAATATCATGGTGGAGGAGATGACCTAAGGATGTATACACGCACACATGTACACACATACACAGTTGAAGTTTATTTTTGGTATTACAGTAGCAGCTGGAGGTCCCAACTGAGATCAGGGCCCCATTGTGGTAGGTGCTGTGGCATTCCCAGAGCCTGCATTGGGACGCAGAAACAGGCGCTTGGAATGCCACGTATCAGCCACTAATCCCAGCTAATGCACAGGTGTGGATCATGCCTCCTATAGGTTTCAGGAGCTACCCAGGAAGGGAGGCTTCAGCGAGATAAAGGAGTAGTTAGGAGGTGGGCTTGGTGCAGGAATCACTGGGTGAAATTCTGTGTCCTCGGTTCTGCAAGAGGTCTGATTAGATTATCATAACGGTCCCTTCTGGCCTTAGGATCCATGTAGGGTGACCAGACAGCAAATGTGAAAAATCCGGACTGGGGGTGGGGAGTGATAGGAGCCTATATAAGAAAAAGACACAAAAATCGGGACTGTCCCTATAAAATCGGGACATCTGGTCACCCTAGATCCATGAGTGGGTAGAGCATGGGAAACCAGTGCTTGTATGGTCATGGGGAAGAATGCAGGGGGTGGAAGCTGCCAATGCCATACAGACCTCCTATGCCTTGCTGCTGCAGACTATCACCCATTCCACCTCTCCCTCAACCTATTTAGCATCATAAAGAGAAGGTTAAGGGGTGATTTGCTTGCCGTCTATAAATGCCTACTTGGGGAACAAATATTTAATGATGGGCTCTTCCATCTAACAGAGAAAGGTCTAACAAGAGCCAATGGCTGGAAGTTGAAGCTAGGCAAATTTAGGCTGGAAATAAGAGATCCGTTTTTAACCATGAGAGTAATTAACCATTGGAACAATTTACCAAAGGTCGTGGTGGATTCTCCTCCATCACTGGCCATTTTTAAATCAAGACTGGCTGTTTTTCTAAAAGATCTGCTCTAGGAATTATGTGGGGAATGTTCTCTGGCCTGTGTTATGCAGGACGCCAGACTAGATGATCACAGTGGTCCCTTCTGGCCTTGGAATCGACGAATCTCTGAAACCTGGCATGATAAAGAAAAACAGCAGCAGCAAATGTGAGCTCTCCACCCTCCCGTCCCTAAGTGGGGATTTCTGAAGTTGAGCCCCACTCATCACCAGCCTTGGAGCTGCTTTAACCACCCCCCACCCCCTTCAACCACCACCCGTCTCAAGCCTCCAGTTAGAAGAAGGATGGTCTTGTGGTTACGGCAGTGGCCTGGGGCTTGGAGATCTGAGTTTGCTTCCCAGCTCAGCCACAGTCTCCCTGTGTGACCTGGAGCAAGTCACTTAGGCCCAGATGTTTAAAGGTCTGTAGGTGCCTAGAGATGCAGATAGGTGCCTAATGGGATTTTCAAAAGTGCCTAGGCATCTAAATCCAATTGCAAATCCCACTAGGCACCTATCTGCATCTTTAGGTTCTTAAATACCATTAAAAATCAGGCCCTTAATCTCTCTGTGCCTCACTTTGCCCTTTGTGAAATGGGGATAAAGCTTCCCTGCCTCTGAGTTGTTTCTGTGAGGATGTATTTATTAATGCAGGGGTTCTCAAACTGGGGGTTGGGACCCCTCAGGGCGTTGCAAGGTTATTACATGGGGGGTTGCGAGCTGTCAGCCTCCACCCCAAACCCCATTTTGCCTCCAGGATTCATAATGGTATTAAATATATTTAAAAGAGGCTTCCTATGTGAAAGGGGTCACCAGTACAAAAGTTTGAGAATCACTGTGTTAATGTTTGTGAGGGGTTCTGTGATGGGGTATACAAGAACCCCACACTGTGCAACAAGGGGTTAAGGGATTATTTTGGGCCCCGCCTTGCCACACCTGCAGCAAATGCTGCAACTGGTTGAGGAATTAAAAGACAGGGAAACAGCACGTTGGGGGCAGACCTGGAAGAGAGCAGAGCTGCAGCCCACAGTTCCAGCGGCACAGAGCAGAGGAAAGGCTGAAGTCTCTGACACAACTGCCCCAAAAGGCCCTCCCTGAGGGAAGAGAGGACCCACCCCAGAAACAACCGGAGAGGGGAGTATTCCTCTCTCTCCCTCATGTGGATCCTGGACATTGGTAATCCCCTCTTATTTTCTTGATTTGGACTCCCCAGCAGAGGAAAGCCTTGGACTAAGCTGACCCAGAGGGAGAGGGGGAGATAGAAAGTGGCCCAGGGAGGGCAACCTGAAGCAGCCTGGGTTGCCAGACCACTGGAAGCCCAAAGGGACACGGGTCGGAGCCCAGTGGAGTGAGAGGGCCTGGGCTCCTCTACCAACCTCCTCTACCTGCCAGCCACGGGTTGCAGCCTTGACCACGAGGCCATGCTTCCCAACCAAACCCCGAGTGAGGACCGTTATAAACTCAGGTACTGCAGTAATGGGGGCTGCATACGTCCCTACACAGCGAGAATGTCTGCAGTTTCTTATTCGGTTCACACATATGGCATGAAAAGAAATTGACTTTGAATTGGTTCTTCTCTCTTAGTGAAGTTTTTTCCCATTGTGGAAAGATTAGAAAATGTCAGGTAGTCTCTGTGTACCCACCCACCCATTTCTAAAAGCCCTTCGCTGTGGTATTGGAGGGCTCCATTCCCCTGTTACAATGCCAATCACAAAATGCAGTGGTTATATATTTGCCATTTCTGGGGCATTCTTCATCACCTGGGGCCTTTTCATCAAGAGTGGATGTCTCTTTCTAAAAGATATGAGCTAGTTCAACCACAATTTATCGGGCTTGATTCAGGAATTATGGGATGAAATTCTATGGGCTGTGTATACCAGAAATCATCTGACTAGACAAGGATTATAATAGTCCCTTGTGGCCTTAGTCTAGGCATCTATAATTCTCTGCTTGCTGAATAATTCAGTGCTGCTCTGTTGAATAATTGGATGCCTTGCTACGTAACTGAGGTCTAGCATGTGGCATAGCACAAAGGCCTTTGCATATGTTGTATGGAGCAAAGAGCTATTGAGATTTTTAAAAAAAAGTCTGGCTCCATTTCCATAGGTGTTGAGCTGTACCTCTGGAAGCCAAGCCATAAGTTATTAAAGAAAGAGCCAGACCTTGTATAGTTTCCCTTTCAAAATTTTCCATCTTTCGTGTAGAAAGATCTGGTGGAAAATGGCGTCTCGTATAGCAATTTATAATGATTAAATAAAGCCAAAGAGCCAGTCAGTATAATAGCTGCTGCATTATCAGTTTTGCCATAAGCCATTATTCATTATCTGTGTGTTTCACTGGATAACCCAGGTCCCACTGAAAAAGTGCTATTTCTTCTGCAGTCAGCTGTATTTTAATAAGTTACATTATGGGTAAAATATCCCCAGAGAAAATCCAAGCATCATTCCATTTGTCAGCCATGCAAGGATCAGAATAAAAATATTCCAAGGTGGAGTAATGTAGTGCGACAGTGTGCAAGTTAATTTATAAAAAAAATTTACTGCATCTGGAGCCGTAGGGAGAGAGATGAGGAAGGTACTGACTTTTTCCAGCCAATATTAAAATGGCCTCAAAGTAAAATATATTTAGCAGACAGGCATTTTATTTATTTATTTACTTGTTTTACAAGATGTAGTGAAAAGACTTCCAACAAATAAACAGACACACCCAAGATTAAGGTTGAGATGACATTCTCTCTGTGGGCACAGAGCTGGGTGCAGGCAGAAAGGCTGGGGGCCATGTCTGTATTGTGGATTTGCCCCGATTTCAGCCATCACGCTCCAGCGTCGCTGCACCAGTGCACACTCCTATCCTAGACAGTCTAAGCTGCAATTTACAATGATGCAGCTTACCCCAGTTTCCAGTAGGTACAAAACTGAACTGGTGTAAATCGTGACTTCTGGCTGTTTAGCACATTTACGCTAGAGGCTTGAACTGATACGGCGACACCTGTGACTGGTCACTGATGGCCTAAGATTCAGGGAGCCCATCTTTTTCTCACTCCATAAGGAGAAAAAGACCTCAACCTCATATTGCATCCATCAATGCCCTAGACACACAGGCTGGGCCGAATTCTCCTCTCACTGTCAGTTTTACATTTTACATACCGTCTGGTACCTAAAATCAGGACCTTTTTGTTTTATGACATTTTCACGATTTTTTTCCCCTACAGCTATAGAGCGGCACCAGGCAGGAAGAGGCTTGTTCTAAAGAAGAAAGGGCAGCTTCTTTTTACAGTAAGGTCTCTTTACAACACTTTGGCAGTGTGAAGGGGCTTTAAAGTGGGCGTGAATTACATTTGCATTGACTTTAAGGCCCTTTTATCCTGCCAAAGTACTGCAAAAGGAAGGGGCCTTTGTGTCAATGAGACAGAGGGCTGGAAGCTTCTGTTCATATCGGGATTTCCTAGCAATGACAGACAGAGAAGAAATATAGAACATCTCTTCCTGCTGGTTTGCCTGAGTGAGGCCGGGGGGCCCTTTTTAGGGTCAAATGCTGTTTGTTTCGGGGGTTAGCAGTCCTTCAAGATCAGTCATAACCATCTGTGGGTATTTAATTGTTGTTTCTATTAGGATGAGCACACTCCCCATATGTATCAAGATCAAAAGCCAATATACGGTATATTCAGCTATCAGCTGGACACAGCACAGATGGCCAGAGACCTGGCATCCCTGCACCTAGGGACACACAGAAGCTATTTGCCAGCAATCCGTCCAGTTCACATAGATGCCTGTTGTGGGGGATAAATGGCAAGCTAGCTGGATAGCCTTCAGTCTGAAGTTCAGACAGTTCAGTCAAACAAGGTTATCTCATTGCATTTCTACATTTTGTATTTCAATTGTCTTCCATGTCCCCATTTTAACACAATAAAAGTAACAAGACAGTTGTTCTATATGGTTGGAATTCCCATAATGGCTCCCTAGAGTGTGAGATTTGTTGACGTGTACAGTTTGAGGCAGTGCTGTCCCCATCTGATTTGTAATGCACCTATCACCGTGATGTGTGGGCTCCCCTCTTCTGAAGCGATGAGTGTGGGAGTGAGATGGTTCTGAGGCCCAATCCCGGAGCTGCTACTAACTTTGTGGCTTTAGGCCAATCTCTCCACTTCTCTGCCTCGGTTTCTCCATCTGCGAAATAGATGTGTTAATCCCCTCACAGGAGTGTTGTGACAGTGACTTAGTTAATGTTAACTTGATACTGCGGTGCTCTGCAGATGCCNAATGGCTTGCCAACTACAGAACCAGTTTCTCCTCCCTTGGTTTTCACACCTCTACTGCTAGAACAGGACCTCACCCTCCCTGATTGAACTAAACTCGTTATCTCTAGCTTGCTTCTTGCTTGCATATATATACCTGCCCCTGGAGATTTCCACTTACTTGCATCCGAAGAAGTGGGTATTCACCCACGAAAGCTCATGCTGCAAAACCTCTGTTAGTCTATAAGGTGCCACAGGATTCTTTGCTGCTTCTCCTCTCACTGTCAGTTTTACATTTTACATACCGTCTGGTACCTAAAATCAGGACCTTTTTGTTTGATGACATTTTCACGATTTTTTTCCCCTACAGCTATAGAGCGGCACCAGGCAGGAAGAGGCTTGTTCTAAAGAAGAAAGGGCAGCTTCTTTTTACAGTAAGGTCTCTTTACAACACTTTGGCAGTGTGAAGGGGCTTTAAAGTGGGCGTGAATTACATTTGCATTGACTTTAAGGCCCTTTTATCCTGCCAAAGTACTGCAAAAGGAAGGGGCCTTTGTGTCAATGAGACAGAGGGCTGGAAGCTTCTGTTCATATCGGGATTTCCTAGCAATGACAGACAGAGAAGAAATATAGAACATCTCTTCCTGCTGGTTTGCCTGAGTGAGGCCGGGGGGCCCTTTTTAGGGTCAAATGCTGTTTTGTTTCGGGGGTTAGCAGTCCTTCAAGATCAGTCATAACCATCTGTGGGTATTTAATTGTTGTTTCTATTAGGATGAGCACACTCCCCATATGTATCAAGATCAAAAGCCAATATACGGTATATTCAGCTATCAGCTGGACACAGCACAGATGGCCAGAGACCTGGCATCCCTGCACCTAGGGACACACAGAAGCTATTTGCCAGCAATCCGTCCAGTTCACATAGATGCCTGTTGTGGGGGATAAATGGCAAGCTAGCTGGATAGCCTTCAGTCTGAAGTTCAGACAGTTCAGTCAAACAAGGTTATCTCATTGCATTTCTACATTTTGTATTTCAATTGTCTTCTGTGTCCCCATTTTAACACAATAAAAGTAACAAGACAGTTGTTCTATATGGTTGGAATTCCCATAATGGCTCCCTAGAGTGTGAGATTTGTTGACGTGTACAGTTTGAGGCAGTGCTGTCCCCATCTGATTTGTAATGCACCTATCACCGTGATGTGTGGGCTCCCCTCTTCTGAAGCGATGAGTGTGGGAGTGAGATGGTTCTGAGGCCTAATCCCGGAGCTGCTACTAACCTTGTGGCTTTAGGCCAATCTCTCCACTTCTCTGCCTCGGTTTCTCCATCTGCAAAATACATGTGTTAATCCCCTCACAGGAGTGTTGTGACAGTCACTTAGTTAATGTTAACTCGATACTGCGGTGCTCTGCAGATGCAAAGTACTATCAAATGCTACACTGTATTATTATATCCACCTGCCTAAGGTGCTCTGGGAGACATGGTCAGGTCCTGGGTGCTGCAGATGTTCCTACAGAGAAGGACCTCTCAACCGATGGAAGAGAGCACCTGTTAAGTGCATTTACCCAGTAATCAACATGAGCATGTGATCTTGCTATGCTTTGAGCATTTATCAGCTGAAGCCTGTGATTACTTTGCAAACAAAAGTGTAACTTGTGCCCTGTAATTTATCCAGCTGCGAGTGCCTCCTGGAAAACTTTGGAAAATGTTCTGATTTGGAGCAGTTTTGCTCTGTCCCTTCCCTCGTTCTTTGTTACCCAAGACATTTGCATGTAAACAGAGAACATTGCATCTGAAGGGTGCAAAGTTTCCAAAGAAGGTGTGCAACTTGCAGCTAATTGCATATGTAAACTATGTTGACATAGGTGTCAAACCGATAACTGCATGCTCGAAAAGCATACGCCATTATCCATTCTACATGTGCACTGCGTACTTTGTGAATGCATTTCACTTGCTGATGCCTCACACACACATTTTGAGTTTGGGCATGAGTTAAATGCCTGGTTTTGAAAGCTTGGCCTAAGAGTTCCTGTGAAGTCTCCCACAGGAACCCTCTGACTTGCAAACAAAAGCGACTTCATTATCTAGTGGAAGTGGGAACTTTTCCCCAGATGGACATTTTAGCCTGCATTTTGCATGCTGGATGCTGCAGGCAGCTGACCTTATTTCAACCTCTGCCTTCAGTTGCAGTGCATATCTCTTTGGTTTCAATTATTTAGCACTGCTTACAGGCCCAAACTTGTACTAATTTCAGTGGGAGTTCAGGGCTTTCTGCACATCTCAGAAAAATATGTTCATGCCCTGCTGGAGAAGATGGAAGATAGCCCTCCTCCAGGGCTGGCCTTACCATGAGGCGAACTGAGGCGGTCACCTCAGGTGCCAGATTGGGGGAGGGGGGGCACTAGGACCCAGAGTATAGAAAATTGTGTCTGCTGCTGGTGCATATGTATTCTCTCTGCTCTAGATACACAGAGATGGTGGAGTGCTGTGCTGGAGGAAGGAGGGCACAAGAGACATAACAGGCAGGCAGGAGAAAAGGTGAGAGGCAATAACAGAAAGCAGCAGGCGCTGCAGGGAGAGAGAGGAGGAGGAGCCTCTTATGTACCTCTCTAGCACCCCCAGGAGCCTGGACTGATTAATACCAGCTTCTCAGGGAGCTTCCTGTTTCCTGCTGCTTCCCTGAATCCACTTGAGGAGAACAGGCCGTCAACTGAAGAAGTAGGAGCCAGTTAGGCCCTTAATACGCTGATATCTTCCTTCACTCAGGCCCTGCTACCAGCCTGCTTATTTGTCCCTTTCAACTGAGTGTTGAGAGCCACTATAGCTGGCACAGNGGTCAGATGAGGGATTTCAAAACGTTCTGAAGAGTGCACAGAAGTTGGCAGAGGAACTTCACACTGAAGCTATTTTCCCACCCATTCAAGAATACAAGAGTCACCGAAGAAGAAGACATTTTGATTATGAGGCATGGGATAATCCCATAAGAGACCCCAAACAACAATTCAAAGTTGAATTCTTTAACCAGGTGCTAGATTGTGCAATACAGTTAGTTGAAGAACATTTCATGCAGCTCAAGGAACACAGCAGTATAGTTGGGATGTTGTATGATATTCCCAAACTCCTCACTATACCTGAAGAAGACCTACACCAGCAATGCAGGGCACTAGAGACAGTGTTGACACATGATGACATGCGCGATATTGATGCAAATGATTTAGGTGATGAACTGAAAGCCCTTTCAAGATACATTTCAGCAGGATCAACTCCAAAGACTGTTCTGGAATATATGTGCACAAATAAGATGACCGCCCTCTTTCCAAATGCTTTTGTTGCTCGGTGCATACTTCTAACACTTCCTGTAACAGTTGCCAGTGGAGAATGCAGCTTCTCCAAGCTGAAGTTAATAAAAACACATCTACCCTCCACAATGACACAGGAGAGGCTGGTCGGCCTTGCAACCATCTCAATAGAGCATGAGCCTGCCCAGACTGTGGACCTTCAGGAAGCAGTTCAAATCTTTGCAACCAAGAAGGCACGGAAAGCACCACTTTGATTATTCAAACAGATAAAAATGCCAGTGTTTACTATGCAGACAAGAAAAGTTACATTTACTGTTCAGGCATTTGAAAGTTGTGTTACTTAAAATTTTTGAACAAGGCATTTTAAGTTGTTAGTTCTCCTTTATTGGGGCAGGCAGCAGAGCAGTACTATAAGAGGAGTAGAACAGGAAGAAGGCAGAATTGAGACCTTTCAAAGTTTTGGCCCAAGCGAGGGGGCATGGGGGTATCATTTGAGCTCCCCGCCTCAGGTGCCAAAATGTTGTGGGCCGGCCCTGCCCTCCTCAAATGTTTGGTTGCTTGGAGAGGTTAGCGGTTGGACTTCTCTCCACACCACTGTCATATCTAAGGAGGTAACACACACATTTCAGCAGAATGAAAAACCAGAAGTGACAGTGAAACTATCAGCCCATTTATTAGAGGGCAGATCCTATTTCAGCGGAGTGTAAGGAACATTAAGGGCCAGGCCTGCAACCTTTACTCACATGAATTGCCCCATTGAAGTCAAAGAGTAAGTAAGTAAGGGCTGCAGGATCAGGCTTAATGCCTGTATCTGGAACATTTCAATACAAATATATTTTTTAGTTATGGGCTTGATCCAGCTTCCACCAAAGTCATTCCATGAATTATGATGACCGCTAGATCAGGCCCTACTGCTGCAAACCTATGGGGTTTTCCTTATGCTTGAGTGAGAACTGACTTCTTTCTGTGAGACTTGTGAGAGTTACCTGTAGGAAAGAGTAACTGCTGCAGAACTAAATGTCATAGGGCACCATGCTTTTTGCCCAAGTACCAGAAAGACCTTGGGAACTCGCTGCCAGAAAAATTTGGAAAGTTTTGGAAAGCTGCTCTCTGGGGGAAACTTCAGAAAACTTTGGTAGCTTCACTCCAGTTATGAACAATGGAAAGTGGTGGTTGTTTTTGAAAAACAGCACCTTTGTTAAAGACTGCTGTGGCTTCAATTCCATTGAGACCAATGGGAGGTGGCAGCCATTTTGAAAGATGAAGAGGAAAGAAGAGTGGGGCAAGGGTTTCTCCCCCACCTCCTGAGCATTTAATTGTCATAAAGCCCAATTTCTCTGGCTTTACATAGTTGTTGTGAATTCCCACATCTGTGGAGAGGCTAGAGCCCCTCTGAGAGCTGATTTCAGTGAAGAAATATTCACTAAGCTGTCCGATGTTTCACAAGGTTTTCCTTTTAACGCTAGTAACATGAATGGTCCCTCCATTGTGCCACTTAATTTTTGTTCATGGAAAAGTGTCACAAATGGAGGCTAATTGTGCAAAGGGGCCGAAACAGAATTATCCTTAAACTTCCCTGCACTCGTTGCTGTAACTGAATCGCATTGTGTCTCTGTGGTGCTGCTGGTATTGCAGCGCAGCCCAGTTGCTTGTCTTGTTCAAGGAAGCAGATGGATTTCTGCTGCATGCATTTTGAAATGTCACGGTATTTGTACAAGTCATCTCCTACGGTGCAGGCGTCACCCAGACCACTGGGCCATTATAGTTCCCTCCATGGAGACTTCCCCCATACCTGATGCTGAGGGGAGTCACCTAACTATAACATCACCTGTCTGAATCTCACTCTGCAGAGACCACTCTGTCTTGCTGAGAAGGGGTAGGCCAGGGTAGACATGGGAGGTTCAAGGTAGGGCTAAAGGATGCACATCTTCCCCCACCCACCACTATCCAACCTCACTGAAAATCTGCCAGAGTTCATGCAGCCTGTGCTGGAGGTGAGATACACTGCTTAACAAGTGGGCTCTTGGTACATCTGTCTCAGCCAATAGGTTGCTCATAAACGGTTATGACTGCTGCACCAAATATTTGCTAATACATTGGCAGGCCCATGACTGAATGGGGGAAGGAGGGGCAAGGCAGAAGGTGTGTGATTGGTCACCTGATTGCTGTGGTTTATGGACAATTTGACTAAAAGACTAGCAATAAAGGAGAGGCTGTTCTGTCCAATTGATAAAGTGCTGGACTGGGATTCAGGAGACCTAGGTTCTAGACCCAGCTCTGCCACTGACTAGCTGTGCGACCTTAAGCAAGTCATGTTACTGCTTGGGGCCTCTGTTTTGCCCCCCACCCCTTTGTCTGCTTTGTCTACTTAGACCAGGGGTCGGCAACCTTTCAGAAGTGGTGTGTCGACTCTTCATTTATTCACTTTAATTTAAGGTTTCGCGTGCCAGTAATACATTTTAACGTTTTTAGAAGGTCTCTTTCTATAAGTCTGTAATATATAACTAAACTATTGTTGTATGTAAAGTAAATAAGGTTTTTAAAATGTATAAGAAGCTTCTTTTAAAATTAAATTAAAATGCAGAGCCCCCCGGACCGGCACGCGTGCCATAGGTTGCCTACCCCTGACTTAGACAGTAAGTTCCTTGGCAAAAGGACTGTCTCTTTCTATGCCTTTGTACAGCGCCTAGGATAATGAGGCCCCAATCTTGGTGAGGTGCTGTTGTAACATAAATAACTCTAATAAAACCCAAAGCACATTAAAGATGGCCACACAAACCTTTCCAGTGTGACTACTTGTGAGAAACATATTTGCACAATTCTTTGACACTTTCTCTTTCTGGGTAACTTTCATTCCTGTACAGAGAACCCAAGGCTGATTCACCTTTGAATCTTAACTAAGCCCCCACAGTGTGCATAGACCTTCTGATGGCCTTCTGAGGAGGGGTGAATTTCACTTAGTGTGTGCACTTGAATCTCTAAGGGGAAGTGAATTCAAATGAATGTTTGCAAATGCTTTCTCGCCCTTTTTCACCCAGCTTTAGTCTCCATTGTTCAAACAAAGCTACCAAGAAAAGTGGAGTGTCATAGCTCAGCAGCTATTTTTCAATACATTGATTTATAATGGATCAAGAAAATTAAAGCTGCTAGAGAGAGGGAGAAAGTTTGGTAGCTTTTGATAGCCTAATGACGTTTCATCTAAAGTTTCAGCTTGTTGTCCGCCATTAATTTTAACTCAGATTCCCTAAATTACTTTTCCTACAACTGAATCTAAATATGAAAATCAATTAACAAGGAAACGTATAGCTGTGTCTCAGGAGGAAGATATAATGACAAATCACCCAATTCCTTTTGAGCCTGCAAATTAACATTTAAAATGTATCGGGGGGAGGTGAGGAGGGGCACTAGAAATTCTACTTTACAGAAACCAGTAGATCAATTTTCCAAGCCTGACTACCCAAGATTCTTCAAAGTTACTGAAGGCATCATCTCATGGTAAAAATCAATTTTGATAATTAATTTAACAAAATCTACTTACTTTCTCTTTCGAGTCAATGCAGAGAGAAAGTCATATACAGTAGCTAAATTTTGCATTTCCACAGAGACCACTCTGGGACAAAATGAATAAATGCTCATAAATTACTTCAAAGCTTTTGTATGCTTCTTTTTTTTTTAATTAACTGAAGCAAATTTGTAGTCATCTGACCCCACTCCTCTTTAAAGTGGAAAGGATTTCAGGATCAAATCTATCTGCGCTAGCTCTGACTTTTAGAGCGGGAGTTGTAATAAAACTGAATTTGGACAAAACAACTAATACCCTTCCAAAGTGTGGGTTATTTTTCCCCCAAACTCCATTTTGTAATGTAATATCAGCATCACTCATTTACCTTGATCTTAGCTTGCGATCCCACAAACCCAGGATAGTCCTGTAGCCATAGTATTAGAAAAGCTTTTAAAGTGGGGTCTAGAACATGGGACTGAGAGTAGGGATTCCTGGGTTCTCTCCTTGGTTCTCCCACTGACTTGCTGTGTAACCTTGGGCAAGTCACTTAACTTCTCTGTGCCTCACTTTACCCCTTTCATAAATGTAATAAACACAGGCTAAAAGCCTGTGTAGGTGTGCTAGGCAGCAAGAGGGTATGGAAGTACTCCTCTCCCCCAGCCCATCATACTCACACAGCAGCTGGGCTCTCTGGAGCACGGCAGCATGGGGATGCTTTATGCTATTACAGATGCATGACAGCCTCAGCTGGCTTGGCACAGTGCTTAGGCCTGCAGCCTCTCCTTTGAGCATGCTGCCAGGGGCCTGATGCAGTACCCATTGAAGTCAGACGGAGGCCTTCTCTTGACTTTAAGGAGCACTGGATCTGGCCCTTTGGTAGTAGGCAATGGGGAGAAGGTCTGGGAGGTAGTATGTCTGTGTGATGGTCTCCACCTTGGCCAGCACTGGGAATTGAACCAGCAGTCTCCACACCTAAAGGCATTTGTCTTTACTGCTTGAGCTAAAGAGCCAAGCTCTGCAGGTGTGGCTGTAACAGAGACACATCCTCCGTAGACTGAGCACAGGGGGGACACAGAACACACACTGACCAGAGGGTTACACATGGTTCTCCATGTGAAAAGAGCTGTAAGGTGCCCAGAATATGCCCATCCTCCAGGTCCATCCTGCTCTCTGCCTGAGTAAAGACTGAGAGCTTGAAGAAATTGGTAGCATCTCCAAATGTTTGTCTTAGATCTCCTTGAGGAACTCAGCAAGAGAAGAGGGAGTCCCGATGTATCACCTGCAGCAGATGGCAAAGAGCCTGTAGCAAAACCCGCCTAGGCATTACTGCTCAGACATTTTCCCTTAAAATAACTACAATTATGATGAACACAGACAACAGCAGCAGCTATAACTTGTAGAAAGAGAGAATTACTCCCATCAGCTTAACATTTACAATTGTTCTTCCTGATTTAATGGCACCTTTCGTTCATACCCCAAGGAATCCCTCTTTCTTGGCCTTGCCAGTTGCCTGAGAAGACCATCTATTGTCACTTTTATTATCCTGCAAGTGTCAGCAGAGTATCTTCGTTTCTGAGCACACAAAAAAGCCCAGCTCTCAGGGTAAGCAGGCATATCTGTGTTACGGCATTGGCTTCCCCATTGACATGCAGACAGACAAAAAGGAGTTGGCTTTTAATTATTCAAAACCCATCTCTCCTCCCATTAAAAACAAATGGAAAACGAATGGGTTTTGGTAATGAATCCCCAGTCGGGTACTTAGGTTTAAAGCAAAACCTGCCCAGTTAAATGTATCCTCTGGAAATGGATTTGATTGCTCTAATCTTCCAACTTCAATCTGTGTAGCAGTGTTAGCTTTACCTAGACACACGGGCTGTGCAAAGAATATGAAAGATACAAAATCCAAAAAAATCACAGGCTTTCCATTCATGCCTTTAGTGTCATCTTCAATAACTAAGAGGGGTGGGGGTGTAAATAACATCAGTTTGTTTTTGTTTCCATCTTGATAGGAGCCCTGCATTGAGTAGCTGTTGCTATCCTCATTCCAAAGAGCTCTGTTTTTGTCCCTGGAACAGATTGCACTTGTAGAAGTGAAAAGAAAATCCCAATTGATTTTAAGACCTATTCATTATATTGATTGGTTTGGTTTAAGAACAAAGCTCCTTAACCCATATAGGAGTTACGGAAGTTTACATGTTTGTAGCCGTTTCCGTGATGCAACCATCAGCAATAACCTCAGGATGCAGCTGAAAATGTACTCTATAAAGACTAGAGCCAGTTGAATTAGCTCATTGCTAATAAATTATCTAGGGGATTTAGCCCTTTATCCTGTACATAAATCATTCATGAGTTAATTGGTTTCTGTGAATGTACCCTGTATTCACCAGTTTGTGCAACCAAACTTCAGCCTATGGAATGTTCGGAAATGGTCCCATTTGATTGTTCATTAGCTGTGGTGTACGAGTGGTGGTATTTGTAGTGTAGTTAAGACTCCTCCATGAAGGTTCAGGCCAGGACTTAAGGAGACTCCAGGTGAAATCTTGGCCCCACTGGAGTCAATGGGAGTTTTGCCATCAACTTCAGAAGGACCAGGACTTCATTCCCCATGAAAGAAGGCAGCATGGGCTGTGTTAGTCAGTCTAGGAGCTAGGGCCCATTGCAGGGTCTCATTTGTGTACAGCAGGCAGAGTACAGAATCTCATTTTATAGTCCTGCCTCTCTTCTGCTACAAGGGATTCTGCCGTATTGTCTCTGTTTTTGTCTGCCTAGCTTATATAGTTCTGTCGGGCCTGTTACTGTAGTATCTGAGCACCTCACAATCTTTTAAAAATATTTATTTTCACAACACTTCTGTGAGGTAGGAAAGCATTAATATCCCCATTTTACAGATGGGGAAACTGAGGTACAGATCCATAAAGATCTTTAGGTCCTAATGTCTACTGAAATTAGTTGAAGTTAGGATCCTAAATACTGTTGAGGACCTGGGCCTACGTGACTTGCCCAAGGTGTCACAGACAGTCTGTGACGGAGCAGGGATTTAAACCCTGGTCTCTTAAGTCCTAGGGTCATGTCCTAACCACTGGGCTGTTCTTCCTTTCTCTTTCCTAGCTGGATGACAAACTTTTAAAATAGGAGAGTCAGGTATAATGATTACGAACAGCACCTACTCTGTGCATCTTTGCTCCCAAACAAATACAGGTCTGTGGCTGAAGACAAAGCCCATGGCAAAGCTGCTTAAATTCCACCTAGGCTCCCTGACTCATTTTCCTGCTTTGAGAGGCATGTCATCAACTGCTTATATGTCCAGTTAAAAAAGAGCCATAACTGATTCAAGTAAAAATGAAAAGCCTCTGGCCTGAAGGAAGTTCCGAGGAAATGTTGAGAAAACACATGGAACTTTCTGAATCCCACTGGAGTGCGAGAGGGTGAGATTGCTTATTCCAGGCTTGTGAAGGGCAGCAAACGCTTAACTAAATATGTCTGCACATTAGCCAACTTTGAATGGGTAGAAAAAAATCCCAGCCCCTGCCAGGCATTCCAGCCCTTCAATAACTGCTCAGATAATACAAGGAGCCCAACCTCGATGCACTAAGCTAGACAAAATGACACAGGCACCAGCCAAAACTACTCAGTAGTGGGTTTTTTTGTTTTTTTTTTATCATCCAGCACTTTAAAGTAATGGATGGCTTCTGAAACAGCAAGGGCAGCACAGGAAAGATTACATTTATTACCCCATCATATCTTTTATTAGCAAAACTTTATTATGGGCATTTTTCTCTCTGTCTGCTTTCTCATTGTTTTTCCCTTATGATCGTTGATCTTTCCCTTCACTATTATATGTAGAGAGCCATGCCCTGGTTAAAACATAAGATTAGATCAGAGAAGAATGAGCGTCTGGGCTCTCACGTGCAAGGGCTTCCCAAGGCATGCAGCCTCATAGCTACTGTCCACCTTTTAGCACAACTCTTACTGTGGGTTTTTTTAATTCAGTTGGTTGTAATAGGCTGTAAACTAGCTGACCCTCCTTGCCAGAGGCCAGTGAGTGACGTGTGTAAAAAGCAGCATGGAAAACGAATCAGTTGGAGCTAATCAGGACTAGTGGTTTTGGTGAAAATGACACAGATTTTGATTAAAAGGAAGGACATGGTCAAGGAGGAATTTTTTCATCATTTGTTTAAAAAAAAAATCCTCTCTTTTTTTCCTTCACAATAAACCTTTGAGAGCATAAAACTAAAAGCTGATACATGGGACCATTTTCTTTATCTTATATACAATGACTTATTGTTGGTTCATGAGCACTGGGAGACAGACACTAGGTCTAGTTCAGCTTTGCCCTGCACCTCATTCAATCACTTATGTGGGGTAAAGTGGAGATAAAACGCTACCGAGTCAGACTGGTTATTATTTTAATTATATTTCAGTAGCGCCTAGGACCACCCCTCTCCACTCCCCCAAAAGATGGCCTGTTGTGCTAGGTGATGTACAAACACTATCAGGGACAGGCTCTACCCTGGAGAGCTCACATTCTAAGTGAACAAGACGGGGTAGGAGAAAGGAAGTCGTATTATCCCCACATCACAGATAGGGGCGATCTTTAAAGGTATTTAGGTGCCTAACTCCCATTGAAATCAGTGGGAGTTAGGTGCCTAAATACCTTTAAATATGGCTCTAAGTGACTTGATCAAGAGCACCATGAGTGTCCATAGCAGAGCCAGAAATTGAACGCACATCGCCTGTGTCCCACTCTTGTGTTTTAACTGCCTTACACTTACTGTGCACTGGTGTAAATGACTGCATAAGGTGCATGTGTATGGACTGTAATACTTGTTGAGCATATGCATGTATATATGGCAGGACAAATTCTGCCTTGGTGTAAATATGGAGTTACCCCACTGGAAGAGAAGTTACTCTAGATTTACAGGAAAGCAGAATTTGGCGAGTGACTTTTAAAGCACTACTTCTTTACCCCCAAAGAGCTGGGAATATTGTACAATTCAAACATGACTCATACATTTGAAAAATTACAGTAAAAACAACTTGCAGAAAACTGGGGGACAGGGAGGGTGGGAATAAAGAAGGGGGAATTTTACACTGAGTGGAAAGGGATCTAGCTGTGGAAAATAGCTAAAATAGGGAGAATAATAATAAAGACAAATCTTTGAGAAGGTGTTGAGGTGTTGACAAGTGGGTTAAGAGCTGAGATGTAAGGAGAAGGATACCCTGCTTCTCCACTCTGGGCTTAAATCACTGGGCTGTAGTTTCATTCCCAGTTTTGCCATAGACTTCTTGTGGAATGCAGGACAAATTGCTTATTTTCTCTGGAGGCGGATTTTCAAAAGCACCTAAGGGATTTAGGAGCACCAGTCCCATTAGGTGCTTTGGAAATCTCTCCCTGTGTGACTCAGTTCCCATCTGTGAAATGGGGATAGCACTCCCCTGCCTCCCGGGGCTGTTTTGAGGATAAATTCATTCATGTCTAGGAGAACCTCAGACACGACAGTACTAGGGGCTGTGTAAGGACCCGCAGCAAAGGCCTAATCACCTCCCAAGCAAACGTGGGGGTGGAATGTCCTTCAAAAGGTTCTGTAGTACAGATGGACAAGGCTCAGGAGGAGGATCTTAAACAGAGCAAGGGCAATACTGTTAAGAACTTTAAAGATCAACTAGCCCAGTTTAGACCCTATAGGATCTCTCGGGGATTCAGGGTCATGGGCATGGACTTTATTTATTTATTTACTAAAAAAAGAACGGGAGTTTTGAGTTAAAAACATGAGTAAAATTGAGATAAAAAGATTTAAAAATAGATAAAAGCTTAGTTTAGGAGGTAAAAGCCATTCAAGGAACTGCATGGACTTTGCAAATAAAAGAATATATGATGAGATGCAGGGTCTACCAATCTCAACATTGTCCCTTTACCTGCTTAATATTTGCCTTTTTCATTCCCACAAGGTCAAGGGATACAGCATCAGTTTAATTAGCACCTGAGCTGAGGACAGACATTGAGATACTGCTTAACCAAGAGGTCTCTTTTAAACCATAAAAGTATCTGACATACTGGGATTAAACTCCATCCCAGGACTAGCCTGGGACTGGCCCACAGGGAATGTGCCACCCCAAACTGTCCCACATGGGCTGAAAGCTACACTCTGACCTCAGTTATACTGCTGTACATCCAGAGTAACTCTACTAACTTACTCCGAATTTACACCCCAGTGTAAACCAAAGCAGAACTGAGCCTGGAGAGGCCTTTGCCTGGTTGTGAATAAATCTCTTGGCAGATGAGGTTTGTCTGCTGAATATTGCCCATGATCTCATAATGACAGATTATATATCATGTTCAATTATGTTGTTATGAATATGAGGCTCTTATAACTGATTTAGTGAGCCAACTTGAGCCCTGAAGTAAGTAGGTACAATGCCAATGACACCAATGGACTTGCACCACATAATCCAGTTTGGCCCAATGCTGTAAATCTGGGACATGTTTTGGGGATAAAGTTCCATTGTGTTGAGTAAAAATCTAGCTGATCCATGCGTTACCCCAGTACCGTTGTATGAGTTTCTCATTCTCTGTTCTCATTCTTCACCCAAACACACCGAGTTCAGTGAAGACAGACACATGTATTAACTCTGTGCTCCCACAGTGACCCAATCCTCCCAGTGCTCGTTCTATCACAAGGCAATTGCACCAAGCTGCTCCTTAGTGGAGCTGCTTGACATTTTTTTTAAAGCAGTTTTATCAAAAATGATTTTTGGTGTATGTGGGGAAAAAAATCATTTTTGATTAAAATGTTCAGATTTTTGTCAAAAATTTTAATTTTTCAGCAAAAACCTGACATTTTTCACAGCAAATAGATTTTTTTAAAATCTTCTTTGAAAATTTTCACAGGGAAAAATAAATGATTTCTCAGGCAGCTCTGTTGCTTGGCATTTATTTTAAGTAAACATAGTGCTAGTGAAAGGTGCCGAATTGACACCTCTGTCCCCTGGAGAGAGGAGTCCTTGACTCATCCCCTTAACAAGTACAGCACAGGCAGCAGCATAGCCAGCTGTCCCCACACTATGCTGCAATGCCCTGTCCTGCCCTGCCCTGGAGGGTCCTTTGTATAGGGTGGGATGGACCTTTAAGGAAGTTGGGCTTAGTCCCACCTGTGACTAATTAGCTGCCTCCCAAGTGATGAGTCTGAGGCTGGGGATTGGGTGATAATCTGCAGGCCACCTAGTCCTTAGATAAAAGGTTGATGATCCACTCACTTGAGAGTGAGACCTGCAGGGAGTAGGTAGGCTTCTGCAGGAGCCCCTGGGGTAGCTAATAGGCTGAACTGTTTTGATTTGGAGAAATAAAACTCAACCCTGGAGAGAGAGACTGAAATCCCGTTGCTGTTGGGAGTGTTGTTTGAGGTGGTGGCAGGTGAGCTGGTCCAGCAGCTTACAGATCTTCTCTAGGAGTGAGTCCACAGTTCAGTCTCAATTCCCGTTACATACTTGGTCTCTCTTCTGAGGCTACCATTCAAGGGAGCTAATTGTGATGGTAATTTTTAGCAATGGATGTGCCTGTGCATTATGAACTAGGCTGAGTCCACCAATCTATTTCACAAAGACCACTGAACATATCAGAGGGTGACTTCTTTAGGTCTTTATTATAGGCTGTCCCTGTCCCACTGACATCTAAAGATGAGCTACTGCAGACAAACAGTATTTCCTCATAGCTATACTCTAACTACACATTGCATAGATAAATATAGTAGCATGTAACTGTCAATGTTATTCAGTGATTATGGCACAGTGGGGCACCTGGCAGGTGCTGTTACAATGGATCATGTCAAATCTCTGAGTATGAATGCCTCTAGAGTACACACTGACAACAGGCTGGAGCCCTTCGATGTTAAGAAAAGTTCTTTACCTTTTGAAAGTACTGTGCAAATACTGACTAATGAAGCCCTGGAAAAAGCCATATTTTAACATAATCAGGCTAAAAGTGGACACACCCAGGTACAAGGGCAATACACACAATTCTTCTTGCGTCTAATTTCCAGGCTGTATCCCAGCTTTCCAGGGCACATCAAGGAGTCCTGAGGCTTGACATACTTCAGCGGTCCTTCAAGCATCCCAAAGCACCAGGGCATCGATTGAAACAGCAATGTATGAAGGAAGGAAACTTGTTTATTTTTTTCTTTGCTTTTTTTTTTGCACACAATTCCAAGGAAAAGAGAAACCCTTAAAAACAATTGAGATAAAATTTAGGCCACACAGCAGACCCCAAATTAGGTTGGTTGGTATCAGCCAACCTCTGACTATTGGGGTCAAGCCGGGTAGCTTTCTCTGGGCAAGGTTTCTTGCACTTTCATCTGGTGCTGGTCCCTGGGGTCTGATCCAGTATGGCAACTCTATGTTCCTGTTCCCTGGGCCTGATTCTCCCCTGCTTTGCATGGTGTGTAGTCACCTGTGCAATGCCTGGTGCAGTGGGGCCCTGAGAAGGATTCCTAAGCACTACCGTAACACTGCTAAGAAGCGCACCAGTGTGAGCAGAGAAGTTTTCCTCCCTCTCTGCAGAGGGGTAAATGACTGATTGAGATGTAAAGCAGGGGAGAACCAGGCCCACAGTCTCCTGCTCCCTTGGCCAGAAAGCACCAGGAAGGCTGCAGAGCAGCATGCTCATCTACTCGGGAGAAGTTCCTCAGCAGGGAGAGGCGGGGGTTCTGCAGAAGCACTCTGTTCAAGTTCCTCACTTCCCTGAGCTGGCAAGTTTGCTCTCTAGTGATGGGGGGGTTGCCTGGTATTGCTCAGTGCTGACATTTTCTGGAAACCAAAGATGTGGCCTTGACAGGACACAGAGGGCATCTGATCAAGGGCCTGATCTTGTACCCACCCTTCACTGGTGCAGGATGATGGCCCTTATTGTTCTTGGGTGGATGTAGCACGCCCATAACGGGGAGCAGTTTCTTAGCAATTTAAGGGTGGGGATACAGAGGTGCTGACGTGAAGAGGAAAATGTTACTACAGGCAAGTGCCTAATTATAGTTTGAAGCTTGTGTGATGGCCACCATACCTGGGAGTGAACTGGGGCATTCTAGAGCTGAAAGTACAAGTCTTAGCTTGAGCTAGAGGGATGGGCTATATACCTGTGGCTGAAACAGACTCATATCCTCAGTGGATCAAGCACAGAGGGAGATACATGTAACACACTGACCTGCGGGTCACATGTGCCCCTTTATTCCCTGTATAATATAATTAACTGGTGGCTCACGCAGAACAATTCACATGCATTTGAATAAACTCAATATCCTGATTTACACTCTGTGGCCTGGCCCTGCAAATCCTTTCTCGTGTGAGTAAAAATAACTCATGAGAGTGTCTGCTGGATTGGACCCTATAGAGAGAAGGGTCATTGATTAATTATTAATTTATTATATCTATTGGCCCCAGTCAGCAACCAGGCCCCATTGTGCTAGGTGCTGTACAAACATATAAGATGATCTAGTGTCAGCCCCAAAGAGTTTGCAATCTAAAAAGACAAAAGCAAGAGTTGAAGGATGAGGGAAAGGCACGTACTGACCAAGCAGAGCAATGAGGGGATGGCAGGAATACAGCCTGTTAGCACTATGTCTTCCTTATCTTTGATTGACATATTCGTTTTGTGACTGAAGTGTGCCCCCTTAAAATGCAGCCACCTCTGAGGTGGAACACAGCGGGTATTTAACAGCAACATTGCACAGCCACTGAGGACAGAATCATAGACTTTAAGGAAGTGAAGAAGAATACCATAGCCAATAGAAACAGCTGGAGGGATTTAGATAGTGGGACAGTAGCTACCCACATTGGAATTTAGCCACAACCTGAGGTTTAACACCCCTACTCTTGCAGAAAATGCCATAGGATCTTGAATAGTCTTGACGGGCAAGTTCAGGGCACAGCACCAGTCTGAACTGGTATGGCGATCTGCCCCCCATTTCCTAACTTTGCTTGTTTGCACAGTCTTTGCTCCACTCCCATCAATGAGTTTAATACAAACCTTAATAACACCAAAAGGGGGGAAAAATGAAACACATGCTGTTAAAAGTGTAGACGAATCCTCCTGTGCCAGGCAGCACAATACACTAAAACTGGAGATCTTAATTGAAAAGAAATCGTCAGTCTGAATAGCAGCAGAGGAATCCAGTGGCTTTGTGTTTCAGCAGCAGCAGCCACAGCAGACAGTCTGGCTCCGTGTTCAGCAGATCAGCAACTAATGAATTAATGCGTAAGGCTTTAAAAATGACACCGACCAGGGCTGCTCTGGGGAGAGGTGCCCACTTGGCAGCCATAGTGACTGAAGTCCTCTGATCACAGGGCAGACGCAATATGGTCAGCAGCAGTGAAAGCTTCTCATATAGGCTGTGCTCTGCCAATGGATCTCTGCTGCGGCTTGGAGAAACTGCTGCTAGGGGAGAGAGAGTTGTTCAGTCTCCATAGCCTATGCAGTCCTTGGCACCCCTCTTGAGACTGCCAGCAAGGGTGGCATTTGTGGAGTACACTCTCCTCGGGAGTGAACTGAGATTTCTCTCCCCATCCCCAAGTCATTTCCTATGGGTGGCCACCAAAGAGATGGCAAAGGCCTTCTAGTTCTTTTTTACCATGTTGGGTCAGGCTTGAACCGGTCTTTCTATCTGGGTATTTATATAAACTCTTGTCCTACTACGTGAGCACCTCACAACACCCCTATGAGGCAGGGTAGTGCTGTTATCCCCATGGTACGGATGGGGGACAGAGGCATAGAGACACTAAGTGACTTGCCCAAGATCACACAGGGAGTTTGTGACCGAGCAGGGATTTGAACCTGAGTCCAAGTCCAGTACCTAACTATTGGACAAACCTTCCTCTCTAATAGCCTGTCTCCACAGCAGCAGCTGGGCATGGACTAGCCTACCCGTGCTAGCTTGAATCCAACTAGCGCAGGTAACAACAGCAATGAAGACAGCACAGTGCAGGCGTCAGCATGGGTAGTACCAGCCCAGTGTGGACTCAGGCTTGGCTCGGTTGTCTGCGACTGCATAGCGAGGCATCCGTCAGCTACTTCCCTGCCTCTGCTCCCAAATGCTCCCCTGGAGTAGAGATCCCCTTTAGGTGGAGAGGCTAACTAATCACAGAAACATCTAATCCTTCAGCTCTGCAAGCCTGGCCTGGAAATGATCACACATGAACCACCGTGCAATCAGAGCCCCTGGCAGTGGCGAGGAAGGGAGGTAGATGTAGCCGTGTGCTTTGCTCACAATCCCCATGCAGTGGCTATGCCTGGTATTGACATCTGTTTATATTAGAATGAGTACTGCCGGCTGTTAGTGTTTCATTACCAGCAGAGAAGGTAGTAGGGATTGCCAGGTTCCAGTTTCTCCTCCTCTCTCCCTTGCCCCTTTCCCCACAATCTCTCTCTCTCACACACACACATACGCACACTTACACACATATGGGTGTACTCTCTCAGCTGGCTTTTTTTCCTCAGAAATCTGAGAAAAAGACATCTCTGCTTCCTCCTGTTGCCGGCACAGAGTGCCCGAGGACAGCAACAGCGGGGGTTCGTTGCCCGGTGTGCTTCGCGCCAATGAACACACCAGGGTGGAGAAGCAAACAAAGTTTATTTGAGATCTCAAAGCGGTGCAAGGAGACTGACCCGTCTCAGATCAAGCACACAGATACAAAACAGTTTCTCTCTCTTATACTTTACTCTAGCTAAGTTCTTCCCTCTCCCCCCCCCCCACTCCCCCCCTCTCCCCCTTCCTTCCCTTACAGCAGTTACACACTCAGCAGGTAGTAAATACCTTCAAGCAGTTAAGTCATTACCGGAGACTGCAAGACTAAATCATTAGCAAATTAACAAAGACTGTCCTTGATGTACTATCTTGTCCCTATTCCCTTGACCTGCTAATCCCCCCTTTAGCCAGGATCCTGCAAGCCATATAACTACCGCTTGGAACCGGTATGCTGGGGTGCAACTGATAACCGGTTGTGTACTCGGCTGTTTACACATCCCAAATGTCTGCATCTGGCTTCTGGGGTCGACTAGAGTTAAAACATGGAGAGACTTTGGTTCACTAGGTTTGGTTCACTAGGCCTAGGACAAGAAGGGTATGCCTAGTGACACCAACACTCCCCACACTAGTCTCCGGTTTCTCTGTCTCTGAAAGAAGAAAATTGGTTCATCTCTCTTACTTTCAGCTTGAGTAATGGAACACTAATAGCGTAAAGCTCTTTGAGGCCATTTTATCTGCCGTCAGTGCAGCACTTCTGGGTGCTGGTGAGACGACCCATGCACTCTGAATTCATATAATTATCTGTGCATTAGGATGCTATTTCTGTGACCTTTCCAGCTGACGGGTCTTATCCTCTCGGTCTCTCTTCGGTTCATTGGGTGAACATTGGTTCTGATTCTATCCGTGTCAAAAGCTGCCAAAGTCTCTTGAAAATCAAAGGTGCTGAGCACCTGCCCCTCCCTTTGATTTCAAGGGGCATACAAATGCCTCGCACCTCTGCAAATCAAGCCATTAGTGTGTCTGCATAAAGCACGGACAATGGCAATGACGGCTGCCTCACCTGAACCTTCAATACTAACCTTCTACAAGAACTGGAGTCTCCATGCCACCTGATTCCTATGTGAGACAGCATCAGGGATCCGGAGGCTCTAGATTAGCTCCTTGGCCTAACTTCAGCCTCCTCTGTGCATAGGAGACTGTCACAATCTGCCAAGATTGGAGCAGGGATAGAAGAAAATAGAAAATGTTCTAGAGTGGAAGTGGGGCTGAGGGTTGGCACAATAGGAGATGATGAAAAGGCTTCCCAGGGGGACTGGAGCCATGGGGACCACTGGATCAGCAAGAGCTGGTCAATAGCCATTATACATTGCTATGGAGCAGCTGTGGTTTCAGGGTTTTGCTGGGTGATGCTGAGTAAACATTGCAAACAGTTTTCTGCAAATATTTTATAATTAATCTGCTCTGGCCCCATATGTGCCCCTTCTGGGTTTGCTTTCTGTGACGATTCTTGCACTGGCATGTTTGCCGAGAGTGACTTTCAAAGTAGCTATAGTGTAGTCAGCAGTCCCTTGCTTAAACTGGACCAAGATTTACAACAGCCTGTGTAGTGATCTTATGTAATTCAGGCTGTATTTATTTAATCTGGGAGCTAAAAAGCCTGAGAGAACCATAGGATCTGTCTGTGTCCGGCAGCCTCAGTAAGGATCCCCTTTATATTCTCTACAAGGAGTCCTGACTCCTCTCTGCCAAGAGGAACTAGAGTTGTATACACATGCATTTGCAAAAACTGAATTTTAGATTTGCTCATTCAAGTATTAATTCCAGAAGTGCCTGTGCCCTTCTCCAACCTGAGCACAGAAACAATACCATGCGACTTATTGGGCCAATCACAGCTAAGCAACACAACTCAGTTAGCAGATAGAGTACTCTTTGAGTATATCCACACTGCGACATAAAATCAAGGTTTGAACTCAAGACTATCCCCCTTTCGTCTACACACACATTACACTAGGTCAGGGTTTGGACCCAGGGCCCCATGACTCCACAACCCCACTGGACTTCATACTCTGGGAGTCTGCCAAAAGTATTCCTCAATCCCATGGGTGACTCTCTTTGTCCTCTAGACAGTCAAGGTTGGTGGACAGTCAAGTTTTCCCACCCTGTACCACTAACAAAGGGCTACAGCAGCCTCATTTTGAGTTGGTGCTAGGATGTCTGGGATACAAGTGGTTGGACCAGGAGCCCCAGGTTGGGACCAAGGGTTTAACAGTTCCTAACCTACGGTTACAAATGAGTGTAGACACTCAAGCCATAGCTTAACAAATCCAGGGTCTGCTAACTCAAGTTCTAATAACCCTGGGTTTACATTGCAATGTAGAGATTCACTTTGTGATCAATCCATAGAGTTCAAAAACATTCACAGGCAAACTAATTGAACAGAAAATAACCTCATAGAAATTGTGACCTTGTTGTGGATATTCCATGAGCAGAAAAAGAATTTAAATTTGACAGATAAATTATCATTTGTGAACGTATTAATTCAGCTCTAGAGCTGGCTACCTTGATTACTTCTAGGCAGTGAGGGGTCCCTACAAACAGAGATAAAAGCCATTCCTGCCTGCTGGGCAGTGTAATTCTTCACATGTGGTTAATAAATCTACAGGCCAATTACAGCCTTGCCTCTTTAATAGTTATTGGTTTGAGCCCTGACAAGCAGGAGTTGAAATTTTCCAATGTAATGCCTAGTACAAAATGCAGCAGTGACTTAAAGTGGTAAATGCTCCAGTACTTAGAGCATGGATGTGTGATTTGGGTTTCCTGGGTTCTCTTCATGGCTCTGCAGATCAGTGACCTTGGGTAAGTCATGTAGTCAAAAGTTTAAAACTTGGATGCCTAAAGTTAAGCATCTATATCTATACTTAGGGACCTAACCAAGCAGCATCATTTTCACAGAAAGCTTCTCTTTAATTCAGTAGTGCTCAGAAGTTTTGAAAATCAGGCCAGTCATTTAAGTGCCTAGGTTTAGGTACCCCATGTATGAAAATTGTGTCCCTTACCTTCCCATTCTTCACTTCTCCACCTATAGTAATAGCAACCTATCTGACAAAGATATTCATAGACTTGGTTGATGAGCACTTATAAAACTCTTTGAGAATCTCAGATGACAGGCACTATATAGGGGTGAAGTACAATATTGTTTACTGTACATTTATCCATTGGTCTAGATCTATTTCTTAAACCCCCTTTTTGGCCCAAGAAATATCATATCCATCATAGAGCTGTGACTCTTTTTACTTCCATAGTTTGCCAGCTCCTTAATGGAGTTACAGCCTGGTATTGTTGAAGAGAGATTGGTCTGTACATTAGTCCATAGGCTAGGTTGGTTCAGCATTTCCAACAAAGACACTTGATTTACAGGTTTATAAATAGTGATGGGTGAAATACAGACGATTCAGTTGACCAGCCCCAAACATCTACATGCTTCTCCTGAGTTTGTCCAACCCCCTTGGATTTTCAGTAAATGGTTGAAAAGCCTATTGGAAGAGGCTTTCTTGTGAGGCTTCTAATATTTTATTGCTTCTGGTTCAACTGAAGATATCACAAGCACAGCATTTGATATGGTATTTGAGCCCATCTGCTTCTAGCTACATCCAGGACCTAGATATGCAGAAACATCTGCAGAAATGAAAAATATGCTTACATGAGACTTCTCCGACATATTCTGAACACCAGACAGAATCAGTTTAAATCTTGGGCAAAGGCTTCATTCCGTTCTTATCTTCTCCAACACATTGTGCCTATCTTTGCCTATAAATTGACTGTAAAATGTTCACTCTGGACTGAAATTTGGGGCGTCACTCTAGGAGTGACAACTTCCTCCCTCACTTCTGCTTCGGTCCACAGAAAACTACATTTGTTTAAGGCAAAGGGGATAATTTAGTGGCCACAGCATCAAATATGAAATATGCTGGGCCGGATCTTCAGCTGGGCTCAATCAGTATAGCTTCGTTGAAGTCAATGGAGATATGCCAGTTCACACCAGCTGAGAATCTGGTGCATAGGCTCACTGAAACAAGGAGTTCAGATCCCAGCTGTCCGCTTAACCCTTTGCCCTGAAACAGATACGTTGATTTCCATGCTGTTTGCTGTATCAGGAGCTTTCAGTTGAGAACTTAGATGATGATAAACACATTCCTTTCTGATCTGATGAACATTAAAGATTCTTATCAGAGGGGTGTCCGTGTTAGTCTGTATCCACAAAAACAATGAGGAGTCCGGTGGCACCATAAAGACTAAGTGTATGTCTACACTACGAAATTAGGTCGAATTTATAGAAATCGTTTTTATACAGTCGATTGTGTGTGTCCCCACACAGATTTATTTGCGCATAAGCTTTCGTGGGTAAAAAAGTGTTTTTTTGATTAAAAGATTCTGTGATCCTTTTCTCAAGGGCAGGAGTTTCTACTAGTGTCCTTGGCCAAACTATCTTCTTTCTCCCACTATTATTGATGATAATATTTAGCTCTTAGTGCTATTCCTGAGTAGATTTCAAAGTGCTTTGCAAAGGATAAGTATATAATTTTATAGACAGGGAAACTGAGGTACAGTTCAAGATTGTACAGTGTGTCACTGGCAGAGCTGTAAATAGGAATCAGGCCTCCTGACTCCAAAAGGAGTGCCTTATCCACTAGACCACTCAGCTTTCCACCTCCTGGTTGACTCCCACACTCAGCATAATTGGCGAGTGTTGTATCTGTGTCCCACCTCAGAGGTGGCTGCATTTTAGTATTGCAGTTTACAAAGAATTTGGGGGATCCCTGGGTATGGAAGAAGATAGATGTCCTGTGAATTATTAACAGTCACATTTTTCCGGGGGCTATGCTTCTCTTATGAATTATATTTCAGTGTGGTACATGGAAAATATTCATTAAGCAGATCAAATCTTTGTTTCTAAATCAATTTGTGATCAGCTGTTACACTGGCAGTTTATTCTCTACACAGGTTTTTCCCCTTTGTTGGGTATAGCATGGGTTCCATTGTACACAACAAATTCTGCATATATTACACAGATTAAAATGTTTGTCATTCGCTGGCTATATTTCTTTGTGCAATATTGTTTGAAAAGGATTTCACTCCACACAAGATCTGCACAGGTTCATTTGGGGATGAGAGATACTGGTGGTTGTTTTTTTTTTAAACCTATCCAAGAATAAAAGCAATAGTAGTCACAAAGCCAATGGTTTCTTGGAAAGCATCCAAGCTGTTTTGACACTCCATTGCCCTGAATGACAAGAATAAAAAAGAGTTCTATCAGTCACTACTTCTGTTTCTGTACTGTTAATCCAATAACTGAAGGCTTATTTGTACTGTCTAAGCTTTTAATTCTCTTCAAAAGCTTTAACAGTAGTTTCCTTGCATGAAATTAACTTGAATTCAACCCCCCCTTCCCCAACTTTAATGGGCTTCATACTCTCCCTCTCCTTCCAATATCCCATGGGACTCTATTATGCAGTGATGACAGAGTTTCTTTAATCAGTTTCTGAACACTTCCTTTTCCCTTCTTCTTAGTGTTATTGCAATTATAACATGAGGAAGACTGTGCTTTTGCTCAGTGTGTTTACTGCTTGCCAGATCATGGCTGTACTATATTATTGTATCCAATAGCATGTTTGTGCACCAATGCCCCCTGCTGGATGCAGTCAGACATGTTCAAGTGTGTGTCATAGGGTTTCATTCTGTTGAAGCTAACCAGAATTCTCCTGCTGGGTGGCTGTGCTTTTGGAACAGAAAGACCCGAGTTCTCCCTCCAGTCACATAGGGAAGCCACAGCATGTTGTGCAGGGATGTACCTAGGGACGTATCACAACAGGCATGGGAAGGTAATAAACCCGACTTCACAGCTGTCCCATAGCAAGAGAGTTTGTGTCCCATTGGATCATCAGAACTCCAAATATCTGTTCCTGGGTTAGTGAGTCCATACGGTATTGTAGCAGGCTGGTGGACTAGTCTTCTCCTTACAGAAACCTGGGCTCCAAACTCACATTAGGGACACAGGTAGAAATAAGTTTGATGGATGTCCAAAGTGCTTCCGATGGGCTAACAGTGTCCTGCTGCTGCCCTCCTCTTTAACATGAGGTGCAGGCCAGGAGACCTCCTGCAGCCAATAGCGAATGTCACTGGCACTATGTTCAATCCCCTCAAATACAAGTAGGGACAATGTGGCCCTGGGCCGGCAAAGTTTGAGTGCCCTTGCCCCAGAGGACTCCAAGCACTGTTGGCATTCACAGCCCAGCCCTAGTGTAAATTCCAATTGAAATTTTTCAACCATTTTCTGCTGGGCTCGGCGAGCATCTAGGTTTTGAAGCAGAACAACAGGTATATTGATCTATTGGTTCCATGGGCTATGGGTGCTGAGGTAGCAACCAATAGAGATAAATAAAAGGGGTCTTCTGAATTTTGGCGTGAAATGGTAGGTGGTGTTTGCAGGTCAGGATTAAGAAGGTAGCAGGGCTGTGGGAGTCAGGGATGAGGTGCATTGGCAGAGCAGTCCAGATGAATTGTGCCTCTCCTGAACTGGACAGTTCTATCGTTCAGTGTGATCAGCAAATATTACTGCTGTGTGTGAGTTCCCCAAGTTCAGCATCAATTCCCAGTAGCTTAATGATACCCGGTAAGTTAGACCAAGGCAAAAGCACACATGGGGAATGAGAGAGATTCTCCTGGCTTCTTTCAGTTTCACTTACTTTCCTCTGATGAGGGCGTTGTCCCTGCCAGCAGGTATATGGGATCTTGGGGAGCAATTACCACACAGGTGGGGTGCAAAATAAACTTTATTAAGAAAATGCAAAAACAGGGAAAATTCAATAGTGAGGGGTATGGGGTTTGTTAAGGTAGACAATTGGGGAGGGGTTTCTTTTAGTAAATAGGATAGGGGGTTTCAATAGTGGGGTACAATACAGTGGGGCACAATACAGTTGGTAACCAATTAACACTGAAGTATAAATGTAACAGGTAGCTAACAATTTCTATGTAAAGGGTGTGTCACAGCAGCATATAACCAACTAACAGTTATGGGTAAAATGTGTTAAATAACTAACAACTCTAGGTAAAAATGTGTCACAGTGGTGTAAATGTAAAATGTGAGGTGTGTTAGAGAGAAAAAGGGTAACCAATGGGGTTTTATGCTAGACTTCAGTAATACAATTGAGGTTTGGCAGCAG
>QXTE01000220.1:1243642-1268456 GCA_003942145.1 Platysternon megacephalum | reverse complement strand
GGGGGGGGAAAGGAATGCAGCAGGGGGACAGCTGTAACAGACAGGCGTGAGAAGTCAGACAGCTACACTGCCTGCATGTATAAAGCGTGACTTTCTGTCTCATCACTGTAATATGTAAGCCTACAATTCCTGTTTCACACACACTAAATCAGTGTGGTGGGGTGAGGGAAAATCTAATTCCACATTTATTTAAAGAAGCTCAGTGAATCAAATTACAAATTTACTGGGCCAAGACGGTGTGAGCTGGGGATCGAACCTGGGAATGAGCATTAGGAGACCAGGGTTCTATTCCCAGCTTTGCCACTACCTTGCTACGTGAGCTTGGGCAAGTCATTACCCTGTTCTGTGCCTCAGTTTCCCCCACTTGAAAAATGGGCATAATGATTTTTCCCTTCCTTTGTAAAGAGAGATGCTGAGTAGTATTGTATCAGGACCATGGGACAATCCTCTAAACTTAATAACAACAGCTCATCGCCTCTGAAGAAGACAAGTTTCTTTAAGTAATTGGGCTGAGGCTCTGCTATGTCCTGTAAGAGTAATCACACAGAACACTCCTGCTGTAAATGATATTTCTGTGGTACTTAATAAACTACAAATGCCATTTATTGAGTTGCATGCAGCAGCCCCAAGAATATTTTCCTTTTAACACATAGATGGCAAAGCTTCCTGGCTCCTGCCTGTTCCTTGACAGCCTGGACTCCAGAGCTGCTCAGCTCCGCTATGTGGTTCTCACACCCTCTGAGCATGCGAGTTAAAATTATTTGGAAATCTGACAGAGCATTCTACCTGAGACTGCCTCATGCGGTTATAAATTATTCCAGCCCATCAAGCCAATCTAGATCTATCCCTGGTATGTACAAGGCACATTTTTTTCTGCAAAAAACGCCTTGGGCAAATAGAGCATTAAAAAATGTATTTTGCAGTTCAAATCAAATATATTTTAAACACTGTAAACTTTCAAGTTGATTTATGGGTGTCAGTAAAGTAGACTCATGGCTGTTCGTCTGCAGCTCATTGCAGTATGAGAATAGAATAGAATGTGGTTTTAAAATAGCACTTTTCATAGTCCAGTAATGTTAAAATACTTAGCAGTTGCGTACTAGCAATGCAGCGATGGTAGAGAAAAATGGAACATCCCAGTACTTGCTCGCTTGCTTGTCGTGTTGACAAGAGAATGGTGGCCATTATACTGGCTTAACTTCTGGATCTGCAGCTTCTACAACTACGACTGGTTGGGAGATTTTTCAGTGAAATTTGTTTTCTTTGGAAAATGCTGATTTGTTAAAACCAAAACTGTTTGCGGGAAAGGTCGGTTGCACTGAATTTCCCATTTTGAAAAAAGAAATTGAGAACAAAAGTGGGACGATTAGACATTTTCTAAACCAAGAGTTCCCTTTTTCATTTTGAAACAACTTTGTTTTGAAATTCAAGTTAATTTATAGTAAAAAAAAAAAACATTTTCAAAAATGAAACATTTCAATTACCTCATCCAAAAAATTTTCAGATTTTCAGGTTGCGAAAATTTTCAAGATTTTGCTTTTTTGTCCCAATTTGAGACAGAATTATTTTTTTTAATTTTGAAAATTCTCACCAAATGGGAAAACCATTTCCCATCCAGCTCTAACCACAAGCGACCTCAGCCTAAAACCTCTATTAAAGGAGAGAACCACCTGACCCCAACACTCGCATATAGTGTGAGAACTGTTTTGTGATGAGCCCATGTTCACTTTGAAGATGAACTCATGCCTTCAATGGAAGTGCAAAGAAATGTGCTGTATTAACAATCTCTTTAGGTACTTATATAGCCTTCATTTCCATAGTATCAGAGCGCCTCACCATCGTTAATGGAATTGATCCTCACCCCACTCCTATGAGGCAAGAATGTATTATCCCCATTTTACAGGGGGGAACTGAGGCACAGATTGAAGGACTTGCCTAAAATCACATAGGAACTCTGTGGCTGAGCCACTCATGAATGCAGGTCTCATGAGTAAGGCCCTTGGAAAATCACAGATTTTTTTTTTAGAAAATTCATAGCAGTGTCACGGGTTAAGTATCGAATTGCATGGAATATGCACAGAGTGCAGTCACCGAAAGATCACTACTGCATAAAACCGGCAACCAAGACCTCCCCATCGGCTTCTCTGACACGACGCTGCTGCGTGCTACAAGCTACACCAAGCACCGGACCAGCACACGCAAACGCCTACTTCTGCTTCGCTGCTGAGACCATGGCGGCTCATGTTCCACCTGGCAGCAGCGCTGGCTACTGTGCCTCCTTCTCCTGCTTTAATGAGTATTGGGGAAATCGCAGCATTGAGCTAATTTCACTATTTCTGCACAGTCCATGAAATTGCAGTTTTTCCACAGGGCCTTAATCCTGAGTCCCATTCCAGTGCCTTGTCTACTCAGCCCTCCTTCCTACACAGAACAGCAGGACCACAAGAGTGCCTTACAGGCCCCAGGACTGGGTAGGAGTCTTGGGTTCTCTCCCCTGTTCTGGACTCACTGGGTGATCTTGGGCAAGTCATTGCAACTCTCTGTGCCTCTGTCTCCTCCAGCTGTATAATGGGGTTATGACGCTTACCCACCTTTGTAAAGCACTTTGAGATGGATGGGTGTAAAGTGATATAAGTGTTGCGCACAGTTAGGGGAGCTCAGATCACTTCACACTCCTTCTCCACCCCAAAGGACATGCAAGGCAATGCACTTTAACAGTGACAAGACACCTGTTGGGCAGCCACTGACACACAGAATAGATTGGGCATCACAACTCCCATTAAAATGTTACCTGCCCTCAAAGAGAGGCTGTGTCTGTTATCCCAGCAGATCTATGCTAGCAGCCCTGCCCTCTGTTAATATGGATCTCTGCACACAGGATGTGCTCCCTGAGCCATTCAGAACATTAACACTGCTGCTGTTAGCAGGGCCCAGTTGAAGTCCCAGGACCCCAGCACCCCCACACCTCATGCTACTACTGCCTTCCTCTAAGGCCTGTCTGAGGCTGCTACATGCTGCTGCTACTACTATTACTACTACTAGTAGTGTTAAGTGAGAAATCCACTGAGGTACTTGGCAGCCGGGATGGAAAATAGGTAGAACGCATCAAAGAAAATGCAAACAGCAAACACAGAAAATACATCTTCTCTCTACCGCCCTGGGAACTACTGACTTCAGAGCGTATGTCTACCTTGCCCCCGTGGCTGGCCCATGCCAGCTGACTCAGGCTCATGGGGCTCAGGCTAAGGGGCGGTGTAGACGTTCAGGCTCAGGCTGCAGCCAGATCTGGGACCCTCCCATCATCACTAAGGCCCAGCTCCTCAAATGTATTTAGGTGCCTAACTCCCATTGAAATCATAAGCGGTGTGACCTTAGAAAGGAGCTGAATAAGAAAGAACATAATAAAAGTACATAAAATAACGAATGGTTTAAAGGAGGTTGATCAGGATCTTCTGTTCTCCCCATCTCATAACATGTGAACAGGGGCTTTCAGTGACTTTTAAAGCTGGCAAATTTGAAACTGAAAAAAGAAATACTTCCTCATACAATACATAACTAGACTGTGGAACTCATTGCCACAGGAAGTTGGTGAGGTCAAGGATTTAACAAGATTCAGAAACAGATTGGACATATCTATAGATTACAAGAATATCTGGAGTTATCATTAATAACACATTTTGGAAGGGATATTAAACCTCCTGCTTCAGGGCTTACGCCAACCTCTAACTATAATAGACTAGGATGAGACTTTGACGAGGACAGGTTATCCCACATCTGCCTTACTGTGGGGTTCTTACTCCTTCCTCTGAAGCATTTGGTGCTGCCCAATGTCAGAGACAGGATACTGGACTGGAGGGACCTTGGGTCTGGTTCACTATGACAGTTCCTCTATTGCAATGTTTAAATATGTGCCTTTGTGGCTCCCAGACAAATCTCAGTGCCAGCCTATAACCATTAAGAGAAGGTAGGGCTTGGGCTTGGATTTGAGGAGCTGCTTAACTCCAAGCCAATGACAGGGCAGTCACCTTTGCCTCTGAGGGGATGCAGTGTCATCTGGTGTTTAGAGCAGGGAACTAGAAATCAGGACTCCTGGGTTCTCTTCCTAACTGTGCCACTGAGTTATTGGGTGACCCTGGGCAAGCTACTTAGCCTCTCCATGCTTCCGCTGCCCCACCTATGAAATGGGGATAATGATACTTCCTTTCCTCAGAGAGGAATTGTGATGCTTAAATCGTCTTTGTTTCTAAATTGTTAATGTGAAGGCACCTGGAGATGAGACAGGGATCCTGGAAAAAGCAGAGAAATAAAATAATGTTAGACTTGAAAAGCGAGCGCTCAGACGTTTTGATGCAAGAGGCTAGAGTGATGTTAAGTATTATTATTATTACAGGCTGCAGACTGAGCAGCAAGACAGTGAAATTTCCAGTCCATGTAAACGGAGCTTCTCCTCTTCTTTGCATTTCGGTCTCATGGTTCCTCCCATCACTGTTCCAAGGGCACAGCCAGCAAAGCTCCGTACTGCCCCATCTCCAGTCTTCAGTGACATCTAGTGGCAACAAGAAAGTCTAGCGATAGTACAGCAGTGCTCCCTGAGGAGGGAGCATGCAATTTCCAGGATCTGAGATGAAATGTTTTCCAGGCTTTGTTATAGGAATATGGTCAGAACTACAATACATGATGCTCATAGGACATGAAATTCATCCTTGGGCAGAGAGACCACCTGAGATCTGTGCACCACTGAAGTCCCACTTAGGCCCTTGAAATAGGGCTTGAGTGGGATTTCAGTGACACGTAGTAGGCCCTCTGCATAGGGGGTAAATTTTGTTTTCTACAACCAGATAAACTCTCCCAGCTCTGAATGTTATTCTATGAAGCCAGAAAGAAAGAAATCCAGCATGTATACACCTAAGTAACCTACCAACACAGTTAAATGTCCAATTGACTTCAGCCACCACTGACTTCCTGGGAGCTACAACATGGCTCAGGTGTTTGGCTCAGCAGTTTAATAACAGCACTTAGCTCTTACCCACAGAGAAGTTTTTCATCCATACAGCTCACAGCACTTTACACATGAAGCTTAGTGTCTGTATTTCCATTTTACAGATGGGGAAATGGAGGCATGGAGTGGTCATGGGACTTGCTCAAGTTCACACAACTATTTGATCCATCTCTTTCACCCCTTATTATCTGTTGTCCTAAAGCAAAAATGAACCGAACGTTAGCAGGTCTGATGAACTCAGCAGGAGTCACTTAAAGGCCAGGTGTTAAGGGAAAGGTGGAATACATTCAAATGTTTTAAATATAATGATGTACCTTCCCCAGCTGCGGGCGCTTGGCTCTGTTCCTCTTTTGCCCTACAGAGCTCACTAAAATGGCGTTCTTAGAAGTATGGACTCTTAGGAATTCATCAGGACGGTTTCTTACATCTTTCACATCTCCTCATGAAATGAAAAATTTTAGCAAAACTCAGTGCCAAGCCATTAGCCCTGGTGCTGCCTCTGATCAGAGCTGAAAACTAACTACAAAGGACAAAAGAAACAAAGAAGGGTAAAGATAGACACAAAGAATGCCCAGTATATCCGTGGATATTTCTAACTACAGAACCATTACAGGGAGTTCAGGATTGTGTCTGCATATGGGCTGGGCTGACCCTTAGCTGGTATGAATCTGCTTAGCTCCATTGATGCCAGTGGGCCAGATCCCCAGCGGGTGTAAATTGATGTTGCTCCACTTAAGTCAATGGAGCTATGCTGATTTACACCAGCTGAAGCCAGGGCAACACTTGAGTCTCCTATAGTTCAAGTAGTGCGGAGGCCAGGTGCCTGCATATGGGGGCGAATTTTACTCAGAGGGAAAATGCCAGATCTAGTTACATACTCCAAGGTGGAAACATAGTTTCATTGGAATTCTTTATCTGTGCCTCTCGGAATTTCCCTCTGTGACAAACCGAAAAAAGCAGCCTCCAGTATATGTTGTTATAAGTTACTCACATGGCAACAAATTATTTGATAGGAATCTTGCCCTCTCTTTTTCTGCTGAACATTGTTATTGTAGGCTGGTTAGTGTGTGTGTGTTGTGTGGGGGCGGGAAGACGTTTGCCTCTTATTTATCTGCTGGAATGGCAGTTGTTTCACCAGGCTATAAGATCTATCAGGACTTCGAGCAATAGCAGTAACCGCACAATGGCCTGGCCATCTCTTCTCTAGAGATAAAAAAAGAAATGGACATTTTTAAAAGCCTCTGAAAGAAACATAAATAAATAAAACAAAATTAAACAATTAAAGAGGCAGAGAAACCATGATTCTGAGTTGGTCGATGTCAAGGATGGGACTTAAAAAAATACTAAGCATTGGCCTGGCTGGTCCCATTGAATTCAAACACTTCCGTATGCTTTTGGGAGAACAGAGGTAGGCCAGCACTGAGAGCTTCTGAAAATTCCCCTTCTATCTGCTGTGGCCAATGCACCATATGACTCCCACTGAAATTCAAGTGGGAGTTAGGTGTTGGCCTCTGCACAGAACTGAGTTCCACCCACTTGGGAGAGGAAGACTCAAGTCCTGACCTTCTTAACTCCCCTTTGCACTTCTGCAGCACCCATCTTTCTTCTGAGGAGCTCTAAGCAAATTCGCGAACATCTCCTGAGGTAGACAAACATTACTAGGCCTATTTTCTAAAAGGATGGACTGAGGCATGGACAGGTGAAGGACTAGGCCGAGGTCATTAAGTGAGTCAGTGCTGATCTGGGAACAGGCTGGGGGAGACTTGGGCAGGACTGTATGAAAATTTCACGTATGCAAACTCTGAACTCATCAAAGTCTGTACATTTCTCTTGCTGAGATGCATGCAAACCTCATGGCTGCATTGGGCCAGCCTGCAAGACTCCTTCCTTCTCTGCTTCCCCTAGCTACCTCAGTGTTTCTCCTACTTTAAATAGTCTCTGAGGGTCTAGATGCCCAACAGCCCCTCTCCTGCCCAGACACCTTTCAACAGGACAGTTTTCATTATTGCACAGAGCATCAGGCTGCAGAATTGCATAGAGAGATCAGCAGGACCAGAGGAGCATTCCCAGTCCCCTATCCGCTGACTAGTGGGCAGTCAGGAAACGCCTTCCCCCAAAGATGTTAATGATGGATGGATGGGGGAAGGGGCAGTGGAGCCACCGGCTAACCACTGAAGACTACAGATAGAGAGGAGAAGCCAGCTGGATGCTCTGGGAGAGCTTAGGAGGGAGTTCAAAGCTACCAACTACTCATTCTCTAGGAGGTGGCATGGGGTGGAAATTTCACAAGCACTCAGTGTTGGCCTAACTGTGTCAATGAGTTCAGTGGGAGCAGAGTTAGGGCAGCGCTTGGCACCTTTCAAAAGTCAAGCCAATGTACAAAGGATGTTCCAAGGGCTTGGTAGGGTGCAGCACTTACTCTAGTTTTACTTGCATTCATGTAAACCTAAAAACTCCAAAAAGAACTGGGTTCACCACAGCCCCATCAACCCAAAACAGCTGGTTTCACTCCACCCCACTCTCTGCTCTAACCCCTCATCGGGGGCTACCTTTCAGTGATTAAACCAGACCATTCATGGGAGGAGGAGAACAGCCCCAAACAGCACCTGGTGGTCAAGTCCTACCCTGTGGGTTAAATGAATTTTTGCCGTGCCAAGCTAAATGGCTCCCAGGTGCTTTGCATGCCAATACATCCCGTTAATGATATGTTGATTTAAAGACTCCTGATCTACGAGGCTGATTTTCAAGCAAATTAAATATAGAGGGAGGGCGAAGCTAAGTGGCTCTGCACAAACATTTCAGGCGAACAAAAGGGGAAACAGTTGGACAAGGATGCAAGAATCAGTGGTAATTGGCAAATGTATTGCCATTCTTTACTGAAGTCGAATGCTAGAATCGTAAAACCTACACATGTTTAAACCTTCAAGTTAAATACTTTTTAATGAGATAACGTATCCATGGTATTTATCCGAGTCTCATGTTTTACATACAGGCTGCATTTTTCATACCCTCTTCCTTTTTAATTTGCTGCTGGAACTAAACAAAACAAAAAAAAAGCCTGCAATCTGCAGTTGACAGAAGCACAAAAAGATAAGCTTAAGATGTCTTCCTAAACTCTTGTGGTGGAATTTTGTTCTTTTATCTTATCTCCAGCTTCATGACACATTCATCTTTAGGTTTAGTGCAGGATTCCAGCGAGTGGGGGTCTCAGTGTTGTACCATCCATATCCCTTTCTGGGCACTGACTCCGAGGGCGTGTTGAAGTTCAATAATAAATGCAAATGACTGAGTGTTTTCCAATGATAAACACAATTCCAACCTGCGGTGCAGTTCAAATGTGACACATTCACACTGCCAGCGATTATGTGAACACAGTGTTTGGAAAGTAAACATGGTTTGGCACAAAGGGTCTCCACAGAGCTGAGGACAACGCCGTTACTGGAGCATGCCTGTGTGTCTTCCAAACTACGCCCTGCCTAGGAAGAATTGAGGAGCTGTTTGAGGTGCTGGATGACTACAATGTAGGCCCTATGTAAATATCAAAAATGGCTTCTTGCACTTGGTGTGTTTTGTCAGCATGCAGGCAATCTTCCTCCATTTCCACAGGTATTGTAATAATTCTCAGTGCTAATGATTGTATTTGTGTTCTAATTCATCCATAACTGATATAATCTTCAAAGCTGAAATATGCCTTGATCTAAAGCATCAAGGCTTTCTCTCCCCCTTTCCTTTGAACTCTGATAAATGGAGCTTGTGGAACCGAAAGGCTGTCATGTTACATTTTCTTTTTAATCGACTTGTTTTCCTTCACCAAAAGAAAAAAAATGTTTTAACAATGTTCGATGTGGAGATTACTGCACTCTGGGAAGAGGGGAGGATGAAAGCACAACTTAGTGAAAGCTTCTTTTCTTTATTGTTCCTCCATTTTATCTGGTTTGATAAGGGACACCAACCCCCAAACTTATCTGAGAAATCAAAGGACTGCACGTAACTCAGTCTAGCATTAACGTCACTCTGGCCATCAAGAATCCTAAGTAATTACAGTAAATTGTTTAAATGAAAGCAAAGGCTATCAAGCTGCATATGTAATGTGGTGCTTCAGTGTCAGCTGTATGAGTTATTCACATCATGTATTGGAGCATTGCTGTGTGTTGTTAGAAAGGTCATGTTTCACCCCAGAAGTGCTCGCATTTCTATGGTGGTGGCAGTCAATCTTTTATATTTACATACAATGGACTATAACAGGCCCCCTGATAAGGCTGTTTTGTGCCAATCCATTGCAGAGGAACCCCTGAATGGTGTAGAGCCAGTGCAGGGAGCATGTTGGGTGGGTGGCTCAGGAGGTGGCATGGTCAGAGCAAGGAAGTGCTCCAGCAATCTCCCCCTGTGTAATGACCCCTGGGGTGCCATTACTAGCCAGCATAATTTAAAGCAGAACTGAAGCTTCCCAGAGTTATTCCAGGGGCCAAATCAGCTGCAAGCTGGCTCCAGGACTGGGGGAAATGCAACTTTGGGTGAATCGCTGTTGCCCCTGCCCCCATTGACCAGTCCCAAGGATCAGGGCCTCTGCGTGTATACACTTTGTCTCGTCCGTTGCCAAAAGGCACCAGACAAATGCGTAAAATATGGTTATTATTGCAGAGATGTGATACAAGTTAGAGCAGCTTTGTTCCAAAGAGTGTGGTATCACATCTGTCTATGAAGGCATGTGTGCTACATTAAATACGGTAGTGTCTGAGCACCTCCTGCCATAGAACACAGAATCTGCCCACAGAGATGGAGCACAGAGGCCACATTCTTTTCATTTTTTTATTTTTTTTACGCTTGTTACGATGCTAAACCAGAGTGAGGCACGAGGCACTACTGGGACAGGGAGGCCTCACTCCTGAGCAGCTGCAGGGCATGCTCCAAGTGGAGGGACTGTTTAAAAGGGCAAGGAGCCCAAGGGAAAGGCATTACGGGTTGCACCAGGAAGCAAGGCTGCTGCCTGGACCTGTGGGTAGAGTGACTGCAGAATTGGTAAGGTCACTCTGGGAGCGGTGGTCCATATCCTGCCCCCATCACGCACACTTTTGGAGTTGAGAACCCATGCGAGGTCCCCAAGAATGGAACGTTGTCTGCCTTGCAGACTAAACTGACGCTACTAAGACTGTGACCACGCCCCAAACAGAGGAGCCACAGCCCAGTAGGAAGAGACCCAGTGGTGTGTAACTTGGGGTGGACCAGTGAGTGGCCCGGACACTGAAGTCTCCCTTTAGGGCCCTAGGCCGGGACCCGGTGAACTGGGAGGACCTGGGTCTCCATACTCTGCTCCCCCTCCTTCCTCTCTGTCATGGCAGAGCCTCAAGGGAAGAAGAAGGGATATATGCAGGAGAGACTCAGGTCCACTGTATATGACCCTGAAGGGACCCTCTAGAATGAGCAGACTGAAAAAGAATTGTGGAGCCATTGCCTGACCAGTAGGCCAGCTGACTATCAAACCAATCTGCTACACTTGTGTAACCGTCTTGCACGCACTAGATTGGCACGGGTGTAAGTGTGAGCAGATCTTGTCAAAGTAGTTTAGTAGTAATAATAATACTTAGCACTCCTAGAGCAGTGTATGTCGTCAAAGCGCTTTACTAACATGAACCAACTCAGCTTCACAATACCTGCTAGAAGGCAGGTAAGTATCATTCCTGCTGTATACAGAGAAACTGAGGCACAAAGTGATGAAGTGGCTCAGCTATTTAGGCCAAAATTGTCCAGAGTGGCCATCCATGCTCCCTCTCATTTGTTTTTGCCTCTGGGGGGGATGAGCAGCTATGAGATCTGGAGTTCAATTCCTAGTTTAACCAGTTGAAATGAGCCTTAAGTGCTGCACAGGCCACGTGCTGGTCCCTCTGCGTAGGAGTCCATTTCACCCGACGTGCTCAGTGGAACAAAATAACGCTGTTCACAAAGCACTGTCGAGCACTGGCAGTGAGCGAGACTCCGCACTTGCTAGCATGTGTAATAACAGACGTTCTAGCAAAGCCAAGTGAGGCCTAGAGACTTGTATGGATAGGCCAAATGGGACCCATGCAGTGATGTGCTGCAGGGCACTTGAAGGAGCCCTTCATTTAAATTCCACCAGCGAACTGAAGGAAAGGTTGGGGTGATTTCCGGGCCTCTGATCCAGTCCTCCCCTGCTGGAGATGATCTGTGAGCCACAGGAATAAAAGTGCTTCTGAAGGGCAAAAGTTTTGTCATTAGATAAGATTGTGCTAAACGATTCGTATCCTCAAATATTTCATGAGAGATCAGAGCGCTGCTCTTAGGGTCTGCTCGCTTTCTACCCTAGCTATTCCAAACTACACTGGTAGAACACAGAGGCAGTAAGATTAAAACCCACAGGCCTTCAGCATGAGATTGCAGACACATTAGATAAATTATGTGTTTGAGAGAGTGACTGAGTCTAATCTGAAGAAAAAGAAATTTTATGAGAGCCACAAAAATTGGACTTGTAATTTAAAACTATTTTTCATTGACTTGAGCATCTCTCCTGCAAGTCCATATTTCATTTCTCCTTATGCAGCAGTAATTACAAGGTAACAAGGGAAAAGGAGAAAACTTACTACCTCATAGCCGTATCTGAGTGATTTAATTCTGTAAATTATAGATATATACAGTAGAAGGAGTGTTGGGATATTAATTTCTGTTGTTGAAAAGCATAGCCCCTCAACTCTAATTTACCACTAAATAATAAATGGCATTGTAAGATACTCAGGAAAGATAAAGATGTTCCAATAAATCAAACATTCAGTTAGTAAACACTTGCAGATCAGTCTGTCTGGTATGTGTATTTAAGTGGTTTATGTTGTTCTCACAAAGAAGAAGTAAGCAGGCATTTAACTGATGCTCTCTGCCAAACAAGAGGTTGAACCAGTGAATCAAATGGTTTCTCCACTGCTCCCAATTACCATCTTGTCTTTGTAGAATCAGACTAAAAATGGAGCTGTAAGGTTCTGAATTGTTCGGATAGGAGGCCAAATTTTGCTCTCGTTGAAGTAAATGGAGTTATCCACAGTGTCAGTGTGATCAGAATTTGAAACTTCTTTCCCAGCCAGGATCTGCAAAAATGCCTTGCGAGAGAAGCTGTTCTTGGGAGATTTCCAGAGAAACTCTCCAGGCCAAAATCCAAAAGCCTCGTAGTCCAAAAACACATGCATGGGACTCATAATTCAGAGCTCCTGAGTTCTTATCCACTGGCTCACTATGTATCTAGGGATACATCTACATCGCAGTTGGGAGGTGCGATTTCTGGCTCAGGTAGACGTACGTGCACCAGCTCGGCTTGAGCTGGCACACTAAAAATAGTGGTATGGATGGCGGCTCAGGCTAGCCACTGGAGTACGTACCTCAGACCTTGTTCACCTTGGCCAGGCTGCTATTTTGAGCATGCTAGCTCAATCAGAGCTAACCTGTGCACGTCTGCCCGCGCTGGGAATTACACCTCCCAGCTGCAGTGTACCTTTGTGGAAGATGTTTGACAGTTTGCTGCCTCAGTTTACCCATCCGTGAGAGGACAATAATAGCTGAATTATGAATATTAATTGTGGGATTCTGTAAAACACTGAGGATCGTTAGTTGCGCTGAACCCAAACACGGGACACTTTGAGGTTTGCTTCTTGCTATTTTTTGCAATTGCTCACAGGCTCCTTCTTTCTTGAAACCCAAAAGCTGTTCATCTCCCTCCCTCCATCTGGACTGAGTTGAAATGGGCAGTGGAGTGGAATGGCTGCTGCTAATTTCATCTAGAGAAAACGAAATAGTGCCTAGCATTCCTAAGTAAGATTGATATTCATCTCTCTGCAAGCGCAGGGCTCCGGGGATGAGGAGAGATGACATCCTCTGGAGTGTCAGACCTCAGCTGTTTACAGTGGAAAGTTAGGAAGAATCAAAATGATGCAGTTGAAGTTTGCAGAGAAAATAAAATATGGATGTGGCTGATTTTGACATTTACATAGGATAGTAATAGAAATGGGATGATATTTAATAGTGCAAAGTGCAAGGTCATGCATTTAGGGTCTAACAACAAGAATTTTTGCTATAAGCTGGGGACTTATCAGTTGGAAGTGACAGTGGAAGAGAAAGAGCTGGGTGTATTCAGGGCCATACTTAGGCATATGCAGCATACGCGGCTGTGTAGGGCACCTGAAAATTTGGGGCACCACCGGGACAGCAGGTAAGAACGGGTTGGCTCCCGCACACCCAGCGCGCACTGCAGTCTCCTTAGGCAGGGGCTGTATTCACAGAGCCTGCATGAGGGAGAGGGTACGGGGGGGGGAGGGGGGAAGGTCTCTGCGGAGAACTGTGACTCTCCGCCGCCGTGAGGCAGGCCGGGCAGCTTGGTATCCTTTGCTGCCTCATCCCTCCCTCCCCCCACCTACTCACTCCCCTCAGCCTGCGAGCCTGGGCTGCCACAGCATCTGCTGCGTACAAAGCTCGGTGTGTGTCAGCAATGGGGGCAGGGGTTCTTCTGGGGGTCCGTGCGTGGTGGTGGTGGCTGTCCCCCAAGTCTGGCATAGGGGCACCAGTTTAATAATACTGCATAGGGCCTCATAAATCCTAAGGATGGCCCTGGGTGTATTGATTGATCACTTTTGATTGATAGGATGACTATGAGCCGTCAATGTGATGCGGCTATGAAAAAGGCTAATGCAGTCCTAGGATGTATCAGGCAAGGTATTTCCAGTAAAGACAGGGAAGTGTTAGTACTGTACCATTATACAAGGCACTGGTGAGACCTCATCTGGAATACTGTGTGCAATTCTGGTCTCCCATGTTTAAGAAAGATGAATTCAAACTGGAACGGGTGCAGAGAAGGGCTACTAGGATGATCTGAGGAATGGAAAACCTACCTTATGAGGAGAGACTCAAAGAGCTTGGCTTGTTTAGTCTAACCAATAGAAGGCTGGGGGGAGATATGATTACTCTGTATAAATACATCAGAAGGATAAATACCAGGGAGAGAGAGGAGTTATTTAAGTTAAGCATCAATGTGGACCCTAGAACAAATACATATAAACTGGCCATCAACAAGTTTAGACTTGAAATTAGACGAAGGTTTCTAACCATCAAAGGAGTGAAGTTCTGGAGCAGCCTCCCGAGGGGAGCAGTGGGGGGCGCAAAAAACCTAACTGGCTTCAAGATTGAGCTTGATAAGTTCATGGAGGTAATGGTATGATGAGACTGCTTACAATGGTGAGCGGCCCATCGGCGACTGCCTATAGCAAAAATCCCCAATGGCTGGAGATGGGACACTAGATGTGGAGGGTTCTGAGTTACTACAGAGAATTCTTTCCCTGGTATCTGCCTGGTGGGTCTTGCCACCATGCTCAGGGTCTAGCTGATCATATATTTGGGGTCAGGAAGGACTTTTCCCCCAGGTCAGATTGGCGGAGACCCTGGGGGGTTTTCACCTTCTTCTGCAGCATGGGGCATGAGGTCACTTGCAGGTTTAAACTAGTGTAAATGGTGAATTTTCTGTAACTTGAAGTCTTTAAACCGTGATTTGAGGACTTCAGTAACTCAGCCAGAGGTTAGGGGTCTATTACAGTAGTGAATGGATGAGGTTCTGTGGCCTGCAATGTGCAGGAAGTCAGACTAGATGATCATGATGGTCCCTTCGGACTTTAGGGTTTGTCTACACTGGCACTTCGTCAGCAAAATTTTTTTTGTTCAGTGGTGTTAAAAACACCAGGGCCGGCGCAACCCATTAGGCGACCTAGGCGGTCGCCTAGGGCACTGTTATTTTGGGGGGCGCCGGCGCCCCGGTCGTCAGTGGAATTTTGGGGGCGGGACCTTCTGCCGCCGCTGTCGGGGGCGGCATTTCGGGGGCGGGACCTTCCGCCGCCTAGGGCACCGAAAAAGCTGGCGGCGCTCCTGAAAAACACACACACACACAAAAGACAAAAGTTTTACCGACGAAAAGCACCGATGTGAACAGCGCTTTGTTGGCAGGAAAGCTCTCCTGCCGACAAAGCCGCTGCCGCTCATTGGGGGTAGAAGTCTTTTGTCGGCGGGAGAGCTCTCTCCTGCCCACAAACAGCAGCTACGCTGCGTGCCTTTTAGCGGCACGGCTGTAGCAGCACAGCCGTGTCGCTGAAAGCCTCATAGTGTAGACATAGCCTTAGTAAGAGTATCTGAGTAAGAATATACATTATAATTTTTAAACCTAACCAGTGTCCCATAAATGACTTGCCACAAGATGTCAGAACATGTTAGTATTAGAGCTGAGTGGGGCTAATATTTATTTAATTTTCTTTCTTGATACAGGAATTAGATACAATGCAGCTGTCAGATATTTCTAAGTTGTTATCTGCAAAAATACTAGAGTTTTCAGTTGCCTAAGTAGACTCTGGAATCACGGTTAAAGTTGCGCTCCCACCAAATCTGAAATGGCGCCTCTGTGGGCAGGCATGGAATTTGTTCTCCCCTCCCCCGCCAATGCGTGGCCCCATTGGCCTGAATGCAGCCGTTCCCCCAAATGTAGAAGTCAAACTATGCCTATGGTTCCCTAGGAGACTCTGCTGGGAGGGTTAGTGTACAATGCGCTGCCTGGGAGGGAGTAACTGGTATCCCCTATGTGACACTGCTGCAATTTGCAGGATTAGTGATTTTAACGAGGGCTGTCAAGCGATTAAAAAAATTAATCACGATTAATCGTGTGATGAATCGCACTGTTAAACAATAATAGAATACCGCTTATTTAAATATTTTTGGATGTTTTCTACATTTTCAAATATATTGATTTCAGTTACAACACAGAATACAAAGTGTACAGTGCTCACTTTATATTTATTTTTATTACATATATTTGCACTGTAAAAAAAACAAAAATAGTATTTTTCAATTCACCGAACACAGGTACTGTCGTGCAATGTCTTTATCATGAAAGTTGAATTTACAAATGTAGAATTATGTACAAAAAAATAACTGATGCTCGTTAAAAAATAACACGTTAATTAAACATGTGACTGAACANTCCCGAGGGGAGCAGTGGGGGGCGCAAAAAACCTAACTGGCTTCAAGATTGAGCTTGATAAGTTCATGGAGGTGATGGTATGATGAGACTGCTTACAATGGTGAGCGGCCCATCAGCGACTGCCTATAGCAAAAATCCCCAATGGCTGGAGATGGGACACTAGATGTGGAGGGTTCTGAGTTACTACAGAGAATTCTTTCCCTGGTATCTGAAAGGGACGAGGTGTGGAGCCTTTCAGAAGTCTTAAAAGAGCAACACTCCGATGCGGAAAATACAGAACCCAAACCACCAAAAAAGAAAATCAACCTTCTGCTGGTCGCATCTGACTCAGATAATGAAAATGAACATGCATCAATCCGCACTGCTTTGGATTATTATCAAGCAGAACCTATCATCAGCATGTCTTCTGGAATGGTGGTTGAAGCATGAAGGGGCATATGAATCTTTAGCGCCTCTGGCACGTAAATATCTTGCGATGCCGGCTACAACAGTGCCATGCGAACAGTGTTCTCACTTTCTTGTGACATTGTAAACAAGAAGCGGGCAACATTATCTCCTGCAAATGTAAACAAACTTGTTTGTCTTAGTGATTGGCTGAACAAGAAGTAGGACTGAGTGGACTTGCAGGCTCTAAAGTTTTACACTGTTTTATTTTTGAGTGCAGTTATGTAACAAAAAAAATCTGCACTTGTAAATTGCACATTCACGACAAACAGATTGCACTACAGTACTTGTATGAGGTGAATTGAAAAATACAATTTCTTTTGTTTATCATTTTTACAGTGCAAATGTTTATAATCAAAAATTTCAATTACAACACAATACAATATATATAAAAATGAAGAAAAACATCCAAAATATTTAATAAATTTCAGTTGGTATTCTATTGTTTAACTGTGCAACTAAAACTGCGATTATTAATTTTTTTAAATCACAATTAATTTTTTTGAGTTAATCGCATGAGTTAACTGCAATTAGTCGACAGCCCTAGTTTGAACGCAAGAATTCATCAGTCTATTTAATTAATGAACACCAAAAGCGAGAAAATAGAAAGTGAACGACTACTAGCATGGACCACAGCATGGCCTCTCCATGTGACTCTGCCAATTCACCCCAGTCCTGAGCTGCGGCACCCCCAGCGTATTCCAGCCTTGCGACCCCACATAGCTCTGTTGATCCACTTCAGACCTGACCTCCAGCTATCCTTGCTCTTCTAATCCTGCATCCCCACAAAGCTGTGCTGATTCTCCTCATCCTCCCTCTGGACCAGCAGCACTCCTGCTCCTCCAGTGCTCTTCCTCTCCTGGGCTGCTGTAGTGGCCACTAGGGACATGTTGCAACAGTTAAAATTCATTTCACGTGTGCTCTCAAAAGTGATTTGATCACAGGTCTCCAAGTGGTGGCAGACTTGTGCATTATACACTGAATCCCACCACCCCCCAAATTGCAAAGGGATCTTTCTTCACGGCAAAAGGCATTGCAAAGTTTTGCCCTTGCTAGCCAAATAGAGTGGATCTGTCTGACGTTAGCCTAGGATTAGTGTAGTGTCAACTGCCGAGGAGACAGCCTGGGGGCTTTTCTCTGCCTGTTTCTGTATTAGGCTTCTAGGAATCTTCTTTCACATGCACATTTTGTTTTCCTGAAATGGCTCTGTAAGAACTAGAGCTGCCTGTTAAAGACGAGCTGGACGAGTCTGTCTCAGTGGGATGTGAGCGGCTTGGAAGAGGCAACGGCAGAGTGGCTTTGAACAAAGGGACTTGAATGGGATTGCAGGATTTGACTAAAGAGGATTGACTGCAGGATGCAGTCCAGGCAGACCTGGCGGCTTTGACGCCTGCTCTCTGAAGTGACAGTCTGTGCTCCCCAGAGCAAGCGGGGGACGTGTTTCCAATAACAAGGCAAGCTAATAACTTCCAAATAGCATGAGGCTGCTTGAAGGGACAAGGTGGCTGAATTGGGAACGCGGCTGGAGTGATGCCCAGAAGAGTCTTGTGTGCTCCTCGCCCTTCAGACACACTTACCTCAGCTCACAGCTGCAAGCATATTTTAGCTTTGTCTGGTGCTTAATCACTATGTGGACTCAACTGTGTCTCAGCTCAGTCCAAGCCAGAGCTGTGGTGCCCATACACATGGAAATGCTTAGTCTGCCCCCACACCGCCCTCTCTGGCTCTCCCTTCCACTCTCTCACTAACAGACTTGTGCTTTTGGGGTGATCCTACTCTTTTCAATTCAAAACTTCAGATCCTCATTGACCTGCAGCTTCCCAGACCCAAATTCATGGGGACTGGGACCCTGCACACACTTCCCCACCCTCCTGAAAGAGTTAATCTGATGGAAAAAAAATAGCTTTCAGAAACTGCTAGCCTACCTCAAAGTACATTTGGCCTATGAGAATGTGTCCTGATGATGGAGTGCTTCTCAGCTGGAGTTTCACTGGCGAGTGAGTTGCCATTTGAGAGTATTGAGGATGATGTTCTTCATAATAGCTCAAATATTTGGCCCCAATGTGCAAGTGGGTTTAGCTGTCATTGAACACAGCTGATGTTTCCCTAATTGATCAATGGATTCTTAGCACCGAATTTAGCCAGAGGGTGAGAGTGTGACACTCCCAAAGCTGATGCAAGTTGTGCCCCATTTTGCCAAAGTTGAATTTGGCCCTTCATGACTATTGCTCCAAACACCGTAAGAATCGAACCTCATACACAGCAAGCTTGCTCTAAACCTCCCCTAATGTGTTGCCCTGCCAGCCAGGAAGCAAATTGCTCTCACGAATCAAGACTGAGATATAGGCGGCTTGTGGCTATTAGCTCTGAGGGAGAAACACACACGTCCATGGGATTTGATGGCAGGTCATCTCCTTTGAAATTGGAAAGTGCCTGCACACACACAGTGTGATTCACCTTGCACTGGTGCAGGGAAATGGAGAATGTAAAATGCTACCATTCAGATTTGCGCTGAGGTACATGATGAAATGAGGTGCAGGGTAATGGAGAACAGACCCAGGAGGTAGCACAGGGTAACACAACTTTGCACTCACATTGATTTGAAACCATAAGCACCCCTTTGAGGAAGTTACCATCAATGCTGGTCTTGCTGTTAAGCAGCAGTGTGTTCCAGTTAACAGGTGTCATGGTTACTGGGAAAGCCGTGCCTTTAGACCCCCTTTGCCCTCTTCAGTGCACCCCTCAGCTGACCGGCCTGCTTCCTGCAGCTCACTCTGGGTGAAACCATGCATCCAACCATTCTTAGGCTGGATCTCCATGTCCCAACCATGATAGCCTGACAGACCCAACAGGGTTTGGCACCCAAGCATTTCCCTTTAGGAGCCTGTGGCAGTATAAATTTGCAGTTACACAAATAGCATCTTCAAAACAAAGCACTATTGATTCTTCCGCCCAAAGATACAGAGCATGCAGAGCACAGGGCTAAACAACAGAGACCTAGACTACTTATTATTAGTTATTGTTTTATTGTAGAACTTTGGAGCCCCAGTCCTGGACCCGGATCCCCTTGTGCAAGGCGCTGCACAAACACGGAACAAAAAGACAGTCCTTGCTAGAGTGACCAGACAGCAAGTGTGAAAAATCAGGACGGGGGTGGAAGGTAATAGGAGCCTATATAAGAAAAAAAACCCAAAAATCGGGACTGTCCCTATAAAATCGGGACATTTGGTCACCTAGTCCCTGCCCAAAGAGCTTACAGTCTAAGTGAAGCCTGTCTCCCTTTACCTATGCCCAGGGGTGAAAGTAACATAAAGGATTTACCCGTACGCCAGAGTCATGCATGGGCGGGGCCTCAACCGGAAGAGGCGGGGCCTCAATGGGAAGAGGCGGAGCCTTTCAAGATTTAAAGGCCCTGGGGTTGCGGCTGTGGCTGGGAGCCCCAGGGCCTTTAAATCAACCTGGAGCTACCAGCTGCAGAGGTGGCTGGGAGCCCCGGGGCTCAGGGGCGAATTAAAGGGCCTGGGGCTCCGGCCGCTGCAGTGCTCTGGGCCCTTTAAATCACTGTGGGAGCCCTGCCGCCGCTACCCCGGGGCGGCAGGGCTCGGGCTAGGGCTGGGGTAGCGGCGGCAGGGCTCCAGCCACTGTGGGGAACCCCAGGCACTTTAAATCACCTCCGGAGCCATGCCGCCACTGGGGTAGCCCAGCCGCTGCGGGGAGCCCCAGGCCCGGACGCTGTGGGGCTCCGGCAGCCGGGCTCGGGCGGGGATTTAAAGGGCCCGGTGCTCCTGCCACTGCGGGGAGCCCCGGGCCCTTTAAATCGCCTTCGTAGCCCTGCCGCCACTGGGGTAGCGGCAGCAGGGCTCGGGCAGCGCTTTAAAGGGCCCGGGACTCCCCGCAGCTGCTGGAGCCCTGGGCCCTTTAAATCACCGCCGGAGAAGCCGGTCCAGTCTAGTATGGCTTACTTTCACCTCTNCTGTGGGAGCCCTGCCGCCGCTACCCCGGGGCGGCAGGGCTCGGGCTAGGGCTGGGGTAGCAGCGGCAGGGCTCCAGCTGCTGCGGGGAACCCCGGGCCCTTTAAATCGCCTCCGGAGCCCTGCCGCCACTGGGGTAGCCCAGCCGCTGCGGGGAGCCCCAGGCCCGGACGCTGTGGGGCTCCGGCAGCCGGGCTCGGGTGGGGATTTAAAGGGCCCGGTGCTCCTGCCACTGCGGGGAGCCCCGGGCCCTTTAAATCGCCTTCGTAGCCCTGCCGCCGCTGGGGTAGCGGCAGCAGGGCTCGGGCAGCGCTTTAAAGGGCCATGGGCTCCCCGCAGCTGCTGGAGCCCTGGGCCCTTTAAATCACCGCCGGAGAAGCCGGTCCAGTCCAGTACGGCGTACTTTCACCTCTGCCTATGCCTTAATCTTTCCTTGCAAGCATTTGTACGTTCCCCTCAACCCAGGTAACCCCGATCTCTGTCTGGGAGAAGCAGATTGTCCGGCTTGCAGCATGTTCTCTCTGTCTCTTGCCTGCCCATCAGCCCCCGCTGACATTGCCTGTGTAGTGCCCCCTCCTTTCTGAGGCAAGCATCTTTACGGTTAAGGACCCTCTTTGATCTTAGGCTTAACCTTGGGAAGAGTAAACTGTTCTTAGCTTGGATGGAGTCAAATAGGGAGGATTCCCCAAAACAGCTTCCCTTTTGTTTCTTAAAGGACACTTATCTGGGTCATTGTTCTGCATTTCCTGCTCCGTTCCTTTAACAACCCCTTTGATTTAACTCTGCATATTCAGACAGAATAGCACACAGGTAACCTGGGGGGCATGTGATTTTTATAAAAAATACTGCAGATAACTCCCTCAATCTCCGCAGGGCATTGGCCTGAGAGCCAGGAGGTCTATATTTTATACACCTCTACCCCGATATAACGCTGTCCTTGGGAGCCAAAAAATCTTACCACGTTATAGGTGAAACCACGTTATATTGAACTTGCTTTGATCCGCCAGAGTGCGCCCCCCCCCCCCCCCCCACCCCGCCGGAGCGCTGCTTTACCACATTATATCCGAATGCGTGTTATATCGGGTCATGTTATATCGGGGTAGAGGTGTACTACTAATTCATTGGGGTGACCTTAGCAAGTCATGTGATCACTCTGTGCCTTGATTTCTCCAGATGTATAAAGGGATAGTGATACTTACCCTTCTTTGCAAAGCACTTTAAGATCCTTGGATGAGAAGTGCTAAATATTATTATAGTGTCTCAAGGTCATTTCTGAACCTAGATTCCTGTTATATTCCTATACTGCAGTTGATAGCCAATTCTCAAGGCTGATCCAGCAATCCTTTCATAAAAACAAATACCAAAATCCCTGCAGCCTTCCACATAAGCATATGAGCTGACCAGTTATTACTTCGCCATCCACAGATGATTAGTTTTTGAAAAAAATGGTTATTTCCCCTCCAGGATGAAGTAGGGATGGCTCTAGGCCAGAATTTTAGAGGTGATTCTGTTACCTCCAGAGATGCCAATCTTGTCTAATCATTTTCCTCCCTGGAAGATTGTGTGGACACCTGCTGAGACACCCTGGTGTCAGATTCTTGACCCCACATACAGACACAGAGCTGCTCTGCTGACTCATGCTGGCGTCGGGTTCTGAGGTCCTGCACAGGGTCGTCCTCCTGCTGATTCACCCTGGCAGCCAAGCTAAGTGGGTTAGCACCAAGCCAGTTTATAGAGGTTTCGATTCTCTTTCTGAGGCAGAGGGAATTAGGAATAAGAGATGTTATCGGGAGTAATCCTAGAAACAGCCAAACTCTGGCAGGAAGTTTATGCCTGTTATTTAAGTTAACAATAAAGAAAGAGAGGAGAGGTGTAAGTTTAGAAACTACTCATCGTATATTCTGTATTAGGAGCAGGGTGGGAATGCCTGCTTACAGGATAGGGTTCTGATATCAGAGATGCTATCTCAGTAATACTCAGATCTCAGTGGTTCAGGATCCAAACTGGCAATCAACATTACCCAAAAGACCAAAACTAGTGTGAATTCATTGTTTCATTTACTATTTATATATCCATATAAAGCACCCCTCAGTGCTCCCTATGCTGCCAAACTGTTCATTGCAATCAGACTGCCTCAAATGTTTGTGGTTATGTTGCCCACTCTGTCTGGTCAACAAGGAGGATAGGAGCCTCATACTGGTGCTCCTGGAAGAGCTAGGGTTGAGTCTCCTGCACTCAAGTGCTATTCTGTTTGGAGAACAGACGGTCATGAGTTCTATTCTGTGTTCTGCACATGGGTGGTTAAGCAGCTGTGTGTATGCATGCAGCCACTGACTTGCAATATCCTGGTATATCATGTTTAACGCTCTGTTTTGACAGTGACTCAGAAAGGGGGAGGAAAGGTGGTTCCAAAATGCAGTTAGGCTTTCAAAGAGTTCTGTTGTTTTATTTTGCTAAAGCTGTTGAAAGAGAGGGCAGCTCCAATTTGCCCAGAGCCGTTCAGTTACAACTTAGCTCTTCTGGGTGGGTCCTTTAGAAAACTGCCTTTGACAGCAAAAGCATTTAGCTAGAGCACAGCATGTGCAGCAGAATAAAAACAAATTACAATGACATAAACGTGAATCCATCATCGGGGGATATGGGGATTGTTTCAGAATCCATGTATTAGACTGTGACAGTAATCATATAATGGTCCTTTAAATGTCAATGGAGATGAACGTGGTTTAATAGCAACAAATAAGCTGCCAAGCCAAGAAGCGTGTAACAAAACAGATGGATGGATAAATCTACCTATTATCTGCTCCCCGCAAAAAAAAAAGAGAGAGATAATTCAGGCTTATGTTTGATTGAACGTGTAAATCTCAGAGAGGTGATGTTTTCTTTTATTTAAAAAAAACCTCTTTGTTTTCAGAACCATTCCCTGCCATCAGCCACGTGCGTGGAGGTGAGCTGTACAAATGAGATACGTAACAATTAAAGCTTGCTGCAGCCTTGACAGTGTTATGCTAATGAAAAATGAAGGCACCAGGGCATGGTTTAGACAATCAGTCAACACCAGGCTGCTGTAGAATCCACACAGATTCCTATCAACTGCACAGTAAGAAAGATAGAAGGGGTTGTGTGTGTGTAATGAGAGAGAGAGAGAGAAGGATGGACGAAACAGGCGGGGTAGGTTACATTGTTTGCTACATTTGTTGTACAATTTCCTTGGCTTTGCTGTTTGTCCGTGCAGGACCTCGGCACATCTTTGAGACAAGTGACCCCAGGGATTTTTATCTAGGCAGAGAGGCAGGCTGCCTTCCACAGCCTAACTCCACTGGGCCNACATGGTTCTATGCATGTCTTTTAGTTCTATTAAGTTTATTCAGCATTTTCCTAACAGGATGACCACTGCTCATTTGTCCATGGGTAGGCTGCCTTTATTGTCTTTTTGGAAGCAACGCCAGCTGTGCTTTCTTCTTCTTCTTCCTGATTAGTGACATTGTCTGCCGATGTCAAAAGACACGATCAAAATGCAAATGGCTTTACATTATGTTTCTGGTGAAAAAGTCATGGAAGTCTTGTGGTCTGTTAGGCTTTGTCTACACTGGAACTTCGTCGGCAAAACTTTTCAGGGGTGTTAAAAACACACACACCCGAACGACAAAAGTTTTACCGACGAAAAGCACCGGTGTGAACAGCGCTTTGTCAGCAGGAGCACTCTCCTACCGACAACGCCGCTGCCGCTTGTCGGGGGTGGAAGTTTTTTTTCATCAGGAGAGGTTTCTCCTGCCGACAAACAGCAGCTACACTGTGCGCCTTTTAGTGGCTCGGCTGTAGTGGCACGGCTGTGTCGCTAAAAGCTGCGTAGTGTAGACAAAGCCTTATGTCTTTCACTCACACTTGTTCCCTCTCTGGCTCAGTCTACAAGGCTAGGAAATGTGTGATTTTCAATTGATTTAGCTTAACTTGGCAAAAAACAAAATAAAAAGGCTTTTAACACCCATGCACACACGGCTGTACTACACAACCATCTCAATGCTGTGAAACTGTCTCTCCCTGTGTTGTTGTATTAATTTATATGTAATATTCATAGATTCATAGACTCTAGGACTGGAAGGGACCTCGAGAGGTCATTGAGTCCAGTCCCCTGCCCTCATGGCAGGACCAAATACTGTCTAGACCATCCCTGATAGACACTTATCTAACCTACTCTTAAATATCTCCAGAGATGGAGATTCCACAACCTCCCTAGGCAATTTATTCCAGTGTTTTACTCCCCTGACAGTTAGGAACTTTTTCCTAATGTCCAACCTAAACCTCCCTTGCTGCAGTTTAAGCCCATTGCTTCTTGTTCTATCCTTAGAGGCTAAGATGAACAAGTTTTTTCCCTCCTCCTTATGACACCCTTTT
>QXTE01000220.1:1221713-1241411 GCA_003942145.1 Platysternon megacephalum | reverse complement strand
TGTTAGCCAAACAGGGCTCGTTTCCCCCTGGAGCTTACCTAATTACACCAAGGAGGCACGGAGAGACAAGAAGATGGGTACCAGCAGCCTTTATTACTCGGTCGGCCGATCGGGTGTTCTCATCGGCTCATGCCAGAGGAGAGACACACCCTGCATGGCCGGACTGGTTCTTTTTATAGTCAGTAACAAACAAATAACTTTGCGTCATTAGGTTGGCCCATAGATATGGGATACACATATAATAAGGGAGTACACATGAAACATTTGTTGCAGATACATGTATCATCTTGAAGGGACAAACAAGATACAACTGTTGCTCCCTCGCATTGACTATCTTGCAGATACATGGGAAAATAGCAGCATTATGATTACAAGCCAAATGAGCCAGCCAAGCTGATAGGGAATAGCTGACATGGTTCTATGCATGTCTTTTAGTTCTATTAAGTTTATTCAGCATTTTCCTAACAGGATGACCACTGCTCATTTGTCCATGGGTAGGCTGCCTTTATTGTCTTTTTGGAAGCAACGCCAGCTGTGCTTTCTTCTTCTTCTTCCTGATTAGTGACATTGTCTGCCGATGTCAAAAGACACGATCAAAATGCAAATGGCTTTACATTATGTTTCTGGTGAAAAAGTCATGGAAGTCTTGTGGTCTGTTAGGCTTTGTCTACACTGGAACTTTGTCGGCAAAACTTTTCATGGGTGTTAAAAACACACACACACCCGAACGACAAAAGTTTTACCGACGAAAAGCACCGGTGTGAACAGCGCTTTGTCAGCAGGAGCACTCTCCTACCGACAACGCCGCTGCCGCTTGTCGGGGGTGGAAGTTTTTTTTCATCAGGAGAGGTTTCTCCTGCCGACAAACAGCAGCTACACTGTGCGCCTTTTAGTGGCTCGGCTGTAGTGGCATGGCTGTGTCGCTAAAAGCTGCGTAGTATAGACAAAGCCTTATGTCTTTCACTCACACTTGTTCCCTCTCTGGCTCAGTCTACAAGGCTAGGAAATGTGTGATTTTCAATTGATTTAGCTTAACTTGGCAAAAAACAAAATAAAAAGGCTTTTAACACCCATGCACACACGGCTGTACTACACAACCATCTCAATGCTGTGAAACTGTCTCTCCCTGTGTTGTTGTATTAATTTATATGTAATATTCATAGATTCATAGACTCTAGGACTGGAAGGGACCTCGAGAGGTCATTGAGTCCAGTCCCCTGCCCTCTTGGCAGGACCAAATACTGTCTAGACCATCCCTGATAGACACTTATCTAACCTACTCTTAAATATCTCCAGAGATGAAGATTCCACAACCTCCCTAGGCAATTTATTCCAGTGTTTAACCACCCTGACAGGAACTTTTTCCTAATGTCCAACCTAAACCTCCCTTGCTGCAGTTTAAGCCCATTGCTTCTTGTTCTATCCTTAGAGGCTAAGATGAACAAGTTTTCTCCCTCCTCCTTATGACACCCTTTTAGATACCTGAAAAATGGGCTAAAGGTGTTAACATAATCCAGTCACTGTCCAACATTAGACAGGGTTAAATAAGGTCTGGGGTTTGGTATGCAGAGACTTCAGCCTGTTTAGTACGTAGCAAACACACCATTCAAAATCCTTTTAACTTTTTGTCAAAAATACAGAAAAGAAGGAAAAACAGTTAAAGCATTTGAAATGCAAAGTATTAAATACGGCTTTCAATTTAGCAACTTCCCTTATTCCTGTTCTCTTTAGCTGGAGAGAGTTTTTAGAAAGAAACCCCCCTTTGTTTGACTCTCATGGTATCAAAGATGGTGATAACTGTCCTATTGGGGAATAGAAAAGACGTTAGTTGTGATGGGCTAGAGCGGTTGCTGTTGTTGTTTCCAATCCTGTTTCATTCCATGTGGTCTTTGGGATTCAGCTGATACTGGTAGCGGTGGTGATGTCGTCTGGGTCCCTCTCTCTGGCCTGGGTGAGTTGCTTTAAATCACCACGTGGAAAGCATCAGTTTAAATAATTGATTTTCATCAATGTTTCCATTTGTACTTCAGTTATTTTCTAAAGAAAGGTGCATCCTCATTGGTTGATATAACCATTCAATATGTTGATTTATAACTAAATAGAGCCGTTACACTAGATTTGGTGCATCTTTTTGCCATCCAGGAGGGTATATGATAACTACATATATTTATTTAAGCAATTATATAGCTTAATATTTTCAGATTCTTATTAATTGTACATTTTTAGTATGCTAGAAAATGGTGAATAACATTGCTTATTTACTAGATAATTAACTTTTTGCTCATGGTTTGTGTCAAACTGCATTAGGATGGTAACTGGAATTTAACTAAACACAAAACCACATATAAAATTTATTTTTATTAAACAAAACAACATTAAATGTTTTGATAGGAGAAGTTGATATATCCAATACATGTTTCATGTTTACATCTAAATTATTTATTAAACAGAGAGATTAACTGTAGTCAGTGAATTAAACAGATTATTTCAGGCAAATCCTGGTAAATTTTCAAATGTGCCCAAGTGAAAGTAACTGGAAAGTTTCTAGTCTTGCTTAAGTCTCTTGAAAATGAGAAAGTCTCCTAAATTACTTAGGCTGACCTATTGTGCCATATTTATAAAGCTTGACCTCAAAAGTTAGAATCAGGGGGGAAACATCTTTCTTTATATAGAAAAGCAGCCTTTAACTCAAAGTTTCTGATAGAGGCTCATGGATTCAGCATATTTACTTTTTATTTAAATGTTTTAAGAGATTATAATAAATATAGACCATAACACATTTTGTATTAAATTCAGATTTCATTTTAAACAGGTTTATTTTTAAAAAGAAAAACATAATTTAAATAACAAAATAAAAAATAACCAATTTAAATAAAAAATCTGATTTTTTTTTCTTCAAAAAAAATGATCCATTTTTATCCTTGCTGCTCTGGCCCCGTCTGGTCAGGACATCTCTCAGGATTAGGATGAAGAAGGTCTGGACTCCCAGGGGGTTGTGGGGGTGGCAGCCAGGATGGTGAAGCCTGCTCCAATAGTCAGTTTTTCTCCCAAGGTCTCTTTCTTTAAGGACCCATCCAGGGAATGGTGGGCAGAATAGCCCATCCCCTCATTATTTTTTCCACCAATTAGGCCTAGTTTCTGACACACCACTGAGTGGCAAGCCACATATTTGCAGGCTCTTTTGTACTCTGTGAGGAGCCTCTTGTGGCCACTATTGAGAAGGACTAAATAAAATGGAAGTAAAAGATTAAGGCCCAACTTTTCAGAAGTACCCGCTAATTTGGGGTGCCCTTAAGGTGAAACTGTTTGCCACGTGGTAAAATTAAGGTGTAGAGAACCACAGGGTTTAAAAAAAGGACTGGACATTTATATGGATAAGAATACTCAGAGTTATAATATCAAGGATTTAAAGAAAACACACACACACAAAACAAAAAAACAGGTTGGGAAGGTATATAAACCCTCATGCTTCCGGGTATAGGGAGACCAGTATCTAAATGGGGGTCAGGAAGAAGCTTTCCCTGGGGGCAGGTTAATAACTGCCTCCTGAGGCGTTTCAGGTCAGAGTCTGCTCCCAAAGTCAAGAGGCTGTTTCTTTTGTTTTCTTAGGTGACAGAGTGAGAAGGATAGGGAGCGATAACTTGGGGGGGGTGATTTTGCCCCTCACTTTTATAGTTCAGTCACCCTTTGAACTTCATTTTCCTGAGGGTTACCCCTAGATAAAGTTAATTCCCATTGTGGGGATGGAGACAAGGAGTTTGGCAGTGAAAGTGGTTCCATGTTATTGTTTGCTAAGATCTGTTTGTTTCTCAGCCCCTTCCTTGCCCAAGAATGGTCATTTGATACATGATTGCCCATCAGCTTTGATGACCCTTGGCTAGAGGCCTCAGCTTGTCCTTTGTCTTTGAGAAACAGGTTTACCCACTCCCCGGGCTTGTCTGGTAACACACCTCAGTCATGATTTTAGCTTAGTTCATAACTTCACATACAATGTTGCTACATACATTTCACCATGATATTATTGACCAGCAAGTTATTAGTTTTCAAATGATACCTTACAAGACATATTTTGTACAAAGAATATTGCAGTGGTGTGTAGGGTTTGAATACAGGGGTGCATTCCAGCACAGTGAGACCAGGACTTTATGGGAAAGGAGACTGGAACTGGCTAGGTGAGGAGAAGGAGGGACTGGGAGAAGGAACAAGGTGTACTCTTCATTGGTACTAGGCCTACCCAAAACTAAAGACCCGCCCCCTCAGGTAGGGCTGGGAACCTCTAGGCCCAGGCCACAAGTGAGTATGTGGGACAATGAAGGAGAAAACAGGAACGGAAGTGAGGTCAAAGGCTAAAAATCAGGGAACCAGAGGGGAACACGAAGCAATGAACCCTGTAGGAACTAGTTGTGGGGATGAGACAGGACTGGGATAAGGACAGGTTGGAGGGGATGGGCCGGAATGGGTTGGAGGGGATGGGTTGGAGGGGATGGACAGGTTGGAGGAGTCTGTGCCCACTAGAGAACACGTGCCTCCAAAATCTGGAATGGAACCCAAGATTCTTCAGTGTCACCATTTCTCTGCTGTCAGCGACTATCTGTGAAATCCACAGGCAAAGTGTCTCATCCCCCTCTGGTGCTCATCCACACAGAGGATGACAACTTACTAATACTATCAGTTACTCCATTATTTCAAGTGGCATAGGTCTGTGTTCTGGCTCTAAAAGTTCCAACCATGCTGATGACCCATGTACGTGTCAATACAATACCATATGATGGAATATCTGTGTTTCCAGTTTCTTATTTTTTTTTAATCTAGGAAATTACACATTTAAAAAATCTACATTAAAAGAATAACATTGAGGTTACAAAGAAGCACTCAAAAATTAGGAAATGCCAGAATTAAGGTTGCCTATGCCTGGTTAAGGCACTTGAATGCTGCCCTGGAAAACTGGATTCTATCCATGCCTCTGCCACATCCTGTGTGATGATGGGCAAGTCACTTAAACCAAACTTTTCACAGGTAGTCACTAACGGTATGTTTCCCCTTTTCTGGGTGCCTGACTTCAGACTCTAGGGTCTGATATGCAGAAGTGCTGAGCACTCAGAGCTGCAACTGAAGTCAATGCGAGCTGTGCTTTGAACACATAAAGTGCTCTGAAAAAATCAGGTCATAGGGACTCAGTTTGGACATTCAAATTAGTAGACACTTTTAACCTTAATTTCTCTGTGCCTCAGTTCCCCATCTGTAAAATGAGAATAACACTGCCCCCTCACCTCACATGGGCATAGTGAAAATACATTCATTAATATTTGTGAAGCACTCCAGATGTTATAATGATAAGTGCCATAGAAAACTCATGAGGAAATTAACAATTCTGTCTTCAGAGTAGGGTTTGAATAGTGTGCAGTAAATAAGGACTAGGGCCACACATTGAAGAATGAAGAAAAAACTAAATATTGAATAGCAACTCATTAAGCAAGCATCTTCCATCCTGTGCATTGAATGAGGCATACCCATGGGGCAGGTGGGGTGGGGGGAAGAACCTGAATTCTGTCATTTCCTTATTTTTGAGCGCTTGACTTTGTAACCTTAATAATGTCCTTTTAACCTACTTTTTGTGTGTAATTTATACATATATTTCATAAAACGTTTACTGGATGGTGTTATGGCAGAAATAAAAGTGAGTGCTTATTCATTTTTAATCAGCCATTGGTAGGTGAGCTATTGCATGTGTATTGTTAAGAGTCTTCTTTTGTTGAACTATTTATACTGAAATACCTTGAAGGGAATTTTGATTGTGTTACTTTTATACATGCTGAAAAGGACCATATTACTCCACAAGTGGACCTGCCAAAGTCAATGGGAGTCAGGTACCATTCAGCATGAGGAGAGGTATAAGAATCTGGCCCATAAAGAACAGTAGATAGAAAGGTAGATACAGATATTGATTTACTTCATATTAATGTATCTGGGGTTTTAGCTGCTAGTGAAATCAGTCTGTGAATCCTCCATATATATTGATTTAATGGCTGTGGATGTCTCCTTCTGAGGCATAAATTTTTTTTAAAAACCCCACAGTTTATCAGAATATGGAAGTTGTTTTATAAAAAATAGATCATACCATATTTTTTCTGTTTTGACAGAAAAATAATCCTCCCACTCCTTCCCCAAATCTATTCCTGGCAATTTTAGGGCCACAGTTACATAATTCACCCCTAGAAGTAATAAACAAAAGGGGCAGAGGAAAGCGATTTAGATTTCCCAAAGCCTGCCACCCCAGCTCTGCATTAAAGGTTACTCCAAAGGTAAATTCCTCATCCATTAAGCAGATTCCCATTTACCCCACTGGTAGAAAACCTCTAGTTCCCTAGTCTCCTTTCATACTTTACCAGACTGAACACATTTTGTCTGGGCCAAATGAATACTGACCTTTTTTAGTGCATCTTACAGAAAATGAAAAGTATTGGTGTAGATTCTATTAATATTGCCAGCTGAGGGGAGACTATTATTTGCATAAATTATGTACAGGGCGATTACTACTTTACTTTTGTGCAATTTATTGTGTAATTCGGTTCCATTTTTAAATACATTTTCTGGTTTCTTCCTTCCCCTCCCTAAAATTTGCGGGACATGTGTGTGTTTAATCACCTTTCCCTTAAAAAAACCAACCAAACACACACACACTATGGGAAACTCTATAGAGAAGAAAATACCAGCCATTCTGTCTGACTGCACAAAGTCACAGATCCCAGCTCCATTGGGAGGGGAAAGGAGTGGGACACACGCCATTCAGCAGAAAGCTTTGGACTCCTACTGAAGCCAATAACAGTGCAGATAAACAGTGCCCCGGCCAAAAGCTGCAGAACTGACCAGGATACCACAAGCTCATGCAAATGACCTGCAGAGCCCCACTAGCTACATGCTAGGTTGGGTGCATGGTAAACTAACCAGGCTGCACTGCAGCTGCAATCCTGAGGATAAATTCTGGCTGACTCAGACAGGATTAGTCATGTAGCTTCCAGGCAACCATTGTACCACCCCTAGAAAAGATACAGCATGTTTTCCCTGCTACACTCAGTGCCCAGGCTAAAACCCACTGCATTCAATGGGAGCTACAAGTAGCCACCACCTCGGACATTCAGGCCAAACTTTTATTTAGGAGCTTAACTAGGATTTAGGAGTCTGACTTTAGGTTCTCAGGTTTGAAAATTTTGACTGTAAGCTCTCTCTGCCTTAGTTTCCCCATCTGTAAAATGTAGAGAATATTTATCAACCTCAGGGGGTGTTGGGAGGTTAATTTAATGCCTGTAAAGCACATGGAGATCCTCTGTTAAGGGCTCTAGAGAAGTGGCTGGTTCTATTTTAAATTGCTCATGAATTCTGTAAGGCATGTGAATAAGCAAATAAGCTTATTGTGGGTGGCTTTTATCCCCTATACTCACAGGCCTTTGATGTGTTATACTGCTAGAAGCCAAATACCTACCTTGGAGTGCCTGAGAATTGTGGGTGTTGAATTAAAGGGTGTTATTACTTTATACATTTTATTTTTCTAACAATCAGCTAATGGCTCCTGGCCCAGTCAGAGGAACCCAACCCCTAATCATGATCTTCATTGGCTAGTCTAGTTCTTCCTCCCCATATCAGGCCCAATCCTATTGGTGAAAATGCAGTGCTTACTGTGGTCTAAAAAAAGTGCTGGGTCCCTCTGTCATAATCTGCAAGCAGCAGCTTTGGTAAGACAGTGCTTGAAATGCACCCCTCAGAAACCTGGCTTGATTTTTAATTTAAAAAAAAATTTTTTTGGCCAAGTCTGCAACCCCCTTTGACCTTTCCCCCACCCACACATCCTCCCTCCAAGCAGTGAATAAATGACAAGACCCCTACCACCTTCAATCAAGGGGCTCTTTTAACAGGCTACTGTAACCACCTTAGGTATCTGTAAGTAACAAAGAAAAGGCCATTCTAATTAAAAGTGTTGGTAGCTGTTGAACAATGAGTGATTCAGTTCAGGCTCTTACCAGGGTGATGGATAGGCAGGTGTATCTGAGCATTTTCCAGAGTAAAATAAAACCCAATATGATGATACTTACAGTAACCAATTAAAATGTTCTCCCATTCCCCCAACTGTAGGAAGAAAATACTGGAATTTTTTAATTTGTATATATTTATTCCTTTATTGTTCTGTGAATGTTAACAGGAATCAATACAGTCATTCATTCTGAACCGCTTCTCACATGTGATAAGACAAGCACAATGGAATATGAGTTATGGCTGGAGGATCAAACAGAATTTGTATCCTGAACTCTCATTTTGCTGGCTCCCCTGGGTTTAAGTCAGACCTTGACACTGATTTCACTGCATCTTTTGTGTGGGTGGGTGATGGTTTTGTTAATCATAGCTTGCACTGAGGCAACCCCTCTGGGTAATGTTAACAGATACTGCCTGTGGTAAAGTATGGGAGAGGGGAGGAGGGCAAATTTCACTAAGAGTCACTGAAGTTGCAGGAACTTCAGATAATTAGCAGGGAATGTAAATCCCCAAAGCTGCACATACAGTGCACTTCACCATTCAAGAGGCTCAGCTGTCTCAAGTAAATATGCTTCTCATCCCTTAGGGGCATCTGCAGCAGGCGGAGCATGATTAATTGTTCACATGTGTGGGAGGATGGAAGCAGAAGGTCTGTCTGGCAGAGTTTGCACTCATGAATATTCATCAGGGGAATCTGAAACAGCTGGGAAGCACGTTTGTATCCAGAGAAGATGCAGATGGGGTTAATGGAGCAAATGGAATGAAACATGTTAGGTACCTTAGACCAGTGGTCCCCAACCTTTTCCTTCTGGCGGGCGCCAAAAAAAAAAAAAAAAAACCCGAGCGCTGCCGGCGGGCACCAAAAAAAACCCCCCAAAAAAAACTGAGCGCTGTCGGCGGAGTAAAAACAAAAAAAACAAAAAAACACCCCGAGCGCTGCCGGCGGAGAAAAACAAAAACAAAAAACCCCGAGGGCTCCGCGGGCACACTTACACCCCCCGGCGGGTGCAATGGCGCCCGCGGGCACCGCGTTGGGGACCCCTGCCTTAGACGCTTTTGTGTGTTGGCTTCATGGCAGTGGTTACCGGGGAGGGGAATGTTGGTACTTCTGGGGAGGCAGTTACTGAAAATGGAATGTTATTTATCAAGGCCTTTATATATGAAATGGAATGAAGTTAAGAAGAGGGGAATGCAGGCTGAATATAAAGGGAAAACTTCTTGAGAGAAGTTGGACTGTGGGATTGTCTCCAAATGGGAATGCAGGAAGCCCCAGCCCTGGAGACATTTCAAACTAGGCTGGACAAAACATTACAAGAAGCCTCAAATGTCATGGGGATTGAACTAAATTGCATGTTTATGTTATTAATTTTTAAATAAGTGACCAAATAAGTGCAAGGTGCCCCTGCTCTAACGACTGAAACACTCATATGGGTACCCTTATAACTAGAGATAGACCTGAAATAAAATCATCTGTCTGAACATGTCTAGCCTACGTGGCTGTTTGAAATCTGAACCTTATCTGAATATTGTAAATGGTCCCTTTCTTTATAATAGGTAGAACAAAACCTTAGAATCAAGCAGCCCCAAACTTTGGGGTGTTTGAAATCTGCATGTGAAGTCTGTGGCTTGGGACCATCACAATTTGTAACAAGCCTAATACTCCTTCCATTGCATTAGGAGAGGTCCCTGTACTGAAGAGCTGTATCCAGACTTGCTGTATCCAAGAACGGCATGTGAACGTGCACTAACTCTGGATGAATGAACAGGTTGGGATAACAGAACACTCCATGCAGCACTTTTACTCATTTCTATAACCAAATCAGTTTGAGGGTTTGAAATCTTCAGTATTTTTTCACGTCTGGCTTTTGACTGGCCCAAAAAGCTTGTTCTCATGAAAGTCCCAGTTAGGGTGACCAGACAGCAAGTGTGAAAAATTGGGACAGGAAGTGGGGGGTAATAGGAGCCTATATAAGAAAAAGACCCCAAAATCGGGACTGTCCCTATAAAATCGGGACATCTGGTCACCCTAGTCCCAGTCCAGTCATGCAGAGTCAGGAGGTTCAGATATTTCAGAGACACTTCAGCAAAGTATTTGAACCTCTGGACTCTTCTGTGAGCTAAACCCAAACTCCAAACATGTGGAGGTTTGTTGCAAAAAACGTATTTTTAAAGCGCCGTGCTGACCTGGAAAGATAAAGAGAGGAGAGAGCTTGGTGGAGAGGTCTGAAACTGGCTTCCTGCTCACTGATCCAACAGACCCCAAGCCTATTGATCTTCTGTGCATGTCATAAGGTATAACAGCTTAAAGATATCCCTCCCTTTTAGATTCCTGACACGGATTTTGAAACAAAGAAAGAAGCTAACCCCAGAGGGGAGACGTGCAGTGTAAAATGTTTTTTCTAAATTGTGGACTAAACTAATAGTGACTGATTTTTGAACCTCTGTTGGCCAAGGTCACTTTCTTCCTTTTCCTCATTCTGAATGCATGAGCACGTGCAGTGTTGTTGTAGCTGTGTTGGTCCCAGGATATCAGAGAAACAAGGTGGGTGAGGTAATATCTTTTATTGGGCCAACTTCTGTTAGTTAGAGGTAAACAAGCTTTTGAGCTTACACAGACCTGAAGAAGAGCTCTCTGTAAGCTCTAAAGCTTGTCTCACTTGCATTAGAATATATCTTTCAGTGCTAATGACATGGCAGGTGGGTGCAGGGTGTTGTGTATAGCAGTTGAAACAGAGCATTGGGAGTCAGGATTCCTGACTCTTTTTTACTAGCTCTGCCCGTTTCACGCAATGACTCAGAAATGTTGCTGTTTAAGCAAAGAGGGAACTCTGATCCTCCAGCCTGCCCTTCATTTTGCGATCGATTCTGGAAATGGTAGCGATTCCCAATGAGTTCCGCAACATTGACCCTGACTGCTAGGATTACAATGGGCACCCACAATACTTTGCATGATCTCACTTTTGCCTTAAGGAGTTGTGCCGTGAAGTGTGGAAGTGATACACGGACAACAGCACTGCTGCAGTATTTGCCAAGGAGTGCCATGTCTGGACCCAGAGCAATACTGCACCCAAATCAGGCTGGCTGGTTTAAATGCACTGCATCATTGCAACTTGCCCTGCTTCAGTCTCACCAGCACAACAGTGCAATTTTCTAAGCAAGGCAAGGTTATTGTGTGACTCTAATATTGTAAATGGTCCCTTTCTTTATAATTAAGGCCAGAGGCGATAGTTACCCTGTTGCATGTATCCAGGGAAAATGGATGAAGCAGTCGTTCGGAGCAAGTAAGCTGGTCCTGGGGAACAGTTAGGCCTGGATCCACAAAGGGACTTAGGCATTGTAATGCTGCGTTGTGTCACACCTAACATTTAGGTGCCTAGAAAATCATAGGCACACACCACCATCCACAAAGTCTGAGTTAGGCGCCTAGGAAAAGGATCCACAAAAGCCAGCATGCTAAGTGGGGAGCCACCTAAGCTAGCCAATGGGAGAGAGTTCGGCACCTAAGTCCAGGCTGCAGGGAGGCGCCTATCTCTATTAGTGATCCACCAATGAGAACCTGTCTCCTGGAGTCAGGTGACTTAGGTGCCTAAGCAGTTTATTGTGAGAATGAGTTAGGAACCTGCCTCGCTCCATACCAAATGGCCAGAGGAAGAGGAGATAGGGGTGGTGCTCACCTTATAACTTTAAGCCTAGTGGTTAGAGCATTCACCTGAGAAGTGGGAGACTCAGGGTCCAGTCCCCTTCCTCCAATCACTCTTTCATTATTTACCCATAGTGGACCAGTTCAGCAGGAAAGATTGAGGGAGTCCCACATCAGACTATCCCATAGCTCAGTGGTTAGAGCACTTCCCTAAGAAGTTAGAGACTCCTGTTCAAATCCTTTCTTCCCCCTTGCAGAGAGGGGGTAATTGAACCTGGATCTCCCATATCCCAAGTGAGTGCTCTAACCACTGAGTTAGAAGGTGGGCTGCACCACTGTTGCAGCCAGCAGCATGATTTTGAATGGGCCCCAATCCAGTAAGTGGCTTCTGAGCACACCGGTTTGGGCCCTATACATGACTTAGGTCAGTGGTCCCCAACCTTTTCCTTTTGGCGGGTGCCAAAAAACAAACAAAACAAAAAAAACCCGAGCGCTGCCGGCGGAGCAAAAACAAAACAAAAAAAAAACACCCCGAGCGCTGCCAGCGGGCGCCACGCGCTGCCGGCGGAGCAAAAAAAACCCCAAAAAACCCCCACCCCGAGCGCTGCTGGCAGAGAAAAACAAAAAACAAAAACCCCGAGGGCTCCGCGGGCGCACTTACACCCCCCGGCGGGCGCAATGGCACCCGCGGGCACCGCGTTGGGGACCCCTGACTTAGGTGTTTGGCTGCCCTTCTTTCCCGGGTTTGTGAATCGCTCTGAGACTTAGGTGGGAGATAAGTGTCCAGATACCTTAGAGTGAGGCAGCAGTACACATGGCCAGAGGCAGAAACAGGCGCTGCAGGAACTCTTACCCTGAAAACTTATGCTTAGTGAGTTTAGGTGCCTACAGGGTTCATTTAAGGGAATGGACAAGGCCCAGCCATTCCTGCCTATCCTGGGCAGCTCTTTGCATGTCCTCTGTGTTGTGAAGTCCCATACGTTTTCCCTCTCTAGTATTTGGAGGAGGCATTCTTTTTGTTGGCCCCTCTTGCATGTTCCTGCAGCTGCCAAATGGCATGCCTGCCGTGGCAGATGCTCTGGCTTTATTCTTAAGATATGTCCCAAATTTTTCCATCTTCTTTTCTGGATAACTTTAGAGATAAGGGGTTGTTGACTCTCTGTTATAAATTCATTCAATTTAATTCTAATATTTTCCTGAGGCATTTGCTTTCAAAGGCATTTAGATATCGTCTGTACCTTTGGTTGATTTCCAGCTTTCACATCCAGATGTTAAAATGAAAGTAACATTTGAGTTAAAGATTCATAGTTTGGTCCGTAGGTTGCAGATGTTCAATGACTAAAACTTGTTTATGTTGGTGCATGCACCTGACACCATGCCAATTCATGACATCATTTCTTTGTGGACATCGCCATTTGCTTAGACATTATTGCCAAGGTATGTGAATTGACTCACTTCTTCTATTCCTTTGCCTTCTAACGTAATGCTTGAGTTGGGAGTTGAATTGTGATGACTGCTTAGAAATATGAAACTGCTTATCCTGCACTTTAACATGTGCGTTCTCAATCAGAGGGCCTAATTAGAGGGCTGAATTTTCAGAAGTGCTGAGCATCAACAGATCCCATTGACTTTAATTGGAGTTATGGGTGTTCAGTACCTCCGAAAATCAGAAGAGTGGTTTGGGGAGTTAATTTGATGATAGTGCTATTGGTGTGTATATTCAAAGCACAGCATGGGCTTTAAGCCACTGACTCATTAATTGATGGGTACTGCATGGCTAAAGCACAATATAACACTCATAAAATTTAGGGGATAATTTCTGGTTTTAATCAGACTATTTCTTGGCAAAGTTACAACATAATTAGGAAGTGTTAATTCATAATAAAGAACCTTATGAATTAGGTAGATCCATCACTTAGTCTCAATTATAAATCAGAATAAACACAGAACTTCACTGCAGGTGTCATCTACTCAAAACAGCATGGCAGGATTTGCTGTATATAACTGTGGGTATCTGGAATTCCTGGATTATTTTTGTAATTCCTACACAAGAGATGTATCTTTTACAGCCCCCCTCCAACAGAATAATGCACTGTGGACTAGAGAGATCATAGACAGCATGTCAGTAACAACTCTATAGTTATGAGGAGGGATTCCTCCCACCCTCCACTGCAATCCCAAATACGACTGCAGAAGCATATGGGGCCATTAACAGCCTGCAGGGTCCCGGGGAGATTTACTCATAGATTCATGGATTCCAAGGCCAGAAGGGACAATTGTGATCAGGGCCGTCCTTACCCATATGCAAAGTACGTAGCTGCGTAGAGCACCAGGGAATTTAGGGCACCACATTTCCTGGTGCCCTGCACAGCTGTGTACTGCTCCAGCCCCTGCCCTGCCTCTTCCCCATGGCCCCCACCCCTGCTCTGCCCCAGCTCTGCCTCTTCCCGCCCCTGCTCTGCCCCCACTCCCCTGAGGACTGCTGCAGGGGATGGGCCTGCACTCACCACATGGTAAGTGGAGCGACCCAGCCCCAGCCTGCTTCGCTCCCCTGGCTCCCAGCCGCGCCACTCGTGAGTGCTGCGGGGCAGTTCCCCCCTGCCCCCCAAGGCTCGGAGCCAGGGGTGCACAGCAGAGCGGGCTAGGGCTGTTTTCTCCCCTTCCCGCCTTCCCCCCAGCCCTCTCCCCACGGAGGCCTGGGGCCAGCCCACACATACACAGAGGCCTGGGGCCAACCCCCCCGTGGAGGCCTGGGGCCACCCACAGCCGCCCCACGGGGGGGCTGCATAGGGCACCAAAATGGCTAGGGACGCCCCTGATTGTGATCACCTAGTCTGACCTCCTGTGTAACACAGACCATCGAACTTCCCCAAAGTAATTCCTGCATCATACCTTTTAGAAAAACATCCCGTCTTGATTTAAAAATTGACACGTGATGGAGAATCCACCCCCACCATTGATAAATTGCTCAGAGTGTTAATGACTCTTACTTTAAAAAATTTACACTTTATTTCTAGTCTGTATGTATCTAGCTTCATCTTCCAGCTATTGCATTGTTATACATTTCTCTGCTGTATTGAAGAGCGTATTATCATTATTTGTTTCCCATGTAGACTTTTATCGAGTCACCCCTTAGCCTTCTCTTTGTTAAACTAAATAGATTAAGCTCCTGGAGTCTATCACTATAAGGCACACTTTCTAATCCTTTAGCAATTCTGATGGCTCTTCTCTGAACCCTCTGCACTTTATCAACATCCTTCTTGAATTGTTGACACCAGAACTGGACACACTATTCCAGCAGCAGTCGCACCAATGCCAAATACAGAGGTAAAATAACCTCTCTATTCCTATTCAAGATTCCCATATGTGCATCCCAGAATCTCATTAGCCCTTTCAGCCACAGCAGCCCACTATGCCCCCAAACCTTTTGCAGAGTCCCCCACACTGTAAGTATGGCCCAATTCTATGTTCCTTTCTATGTTCCTAGACGTATACATTTACATTTAATTATATTGAAATGCATATTGTTTGCTTGTGCCCAACTTACCAAGTGATTCAGATCGCTTTGTATCAGTGACCCGTCCTCTTCATTATTTAGCACTCCCCCAATTTTTGTGTCATCTGCAACTTTATCAGTCATGATTTTGTTTTCTGCCAGGTCACTGATAAAAATGTTACATAGCATAGGACTAAGAACTGATCCCGGTGGGACCCCACTAGAAACACACTAGCTTGATGATGATTCCCCATTCACACTTACATTTTGAGATCTATCAGTTAGCCAGTTTTTACTCAATTTAATGTGTGCCATGATGCTGGAACGGGATGATAGGGAATGGATCACCGGATAATTGCCCTGTTCTGTTCATTCCCTTTGAATCATGTGGCATTGGCCACTGTCAGAAGACAGGATACTGGGCTAGATGGACTATTGGTCTGACCCAGTATGGCCATTCTTATGTTCATTTAATATTCTACTTTTTTAATCAGAAAGTCATGTGGTACCCAGTCAAATGCCTTAAAGAGGTTTAAGTACATTACAGCAACACCATTACCTTTATCAACCAAATTTGTAATTTCAACAACAAAAATATCAAGTTAATTTGACAGGATCTAGTTTTCATAAACCCATGTTGATTGGCATGTATTACCGTATATACTCGTTCATAAGCCGAATTTTTTTAGTAAAAAAGGAAAGCATCAGAGAAGGGGGTCGGCTTATGAACGGGTATAGAGAGGGAGAGGTGGGACACAGCCCCTCCCCCCCAACAGAGGGGGCAAGGAGAGGCAACACAGCCAGCAGAGCCAGAAGGGAAGAGGCGGGGCCAGAGTCTCTCCACTTCTGCCCACGCTGCTCTCCCCCCAGCCTGCGAAGCAGCTGCAGCTCTGGGGCTGGTAGGCTGCAGCCGTGCCGCCCAGCCCGGCCTGCCGGAGCAGGCTGCGGCCGTGCTGCCCGCCCCTCCCGCCGGAGCACGCTATGGCCACGCCACTCGGCCACGCCCACCACAGCAGGCTGTGGCTGCACCGCCCAGCCTGCCACAGCAGCTCCAGCCAGGCCAGAGACATCCTCCCCTGCCCTGCCCCAGCTAAGGTGGGAAGGGATGGGATGGGGAGAGTCAGGGGGTCCCTGGCTAGGGGTGGGGTCATGTGGGGGGTGGTCACAGGGGTTACTCCCCTGACCCCCAGCTTCTCCCTCCCGCCCCAAATTTCCCTACCAGTTGCTGTCCTGGCCCGTCAGGGTAAGCCGCTGGCGGGCCTGGACACTTTCTTTACTTAGGTTTACCTTCGTGCCTGCAGACGCTCAAGGTAAACAAACCATCTTGGCCTGCCAGTGGCTTATCCTGATGGCCTGGGAGCCAAAGTTTGCCGACCCCTGAATTATAGGGTCGGCTTATGAATGGGTCATAAAAAATTTCCATTTTTACTTATCCATCTTGGGGGGGGGGGGGTCGGCTTATAAACGAACCAGCTTATGAGCAAGTATATACGGTATATTACCCTCCTTTAATTCTTTATTGAGTCCCGTATTAGCCACTCCATTATCTTGCCCAGGATTGATGTCAGACTGACAGACCTATAATTACCTGGATCATCCTAGGCACCATGTAGGGCCACAATATGGGCTTCCCACAAATCCCAGCATAAGAGATGTTCCCGGGGCAGTGCTGTTGTACATTCTTCTGTGGCCATTCTGGCTTGCACTGCAAGCCACAGGCAATCCCCAGGGTTGATCTAAGTTACACTGGGGGCCATTTTGGCCCCCAAAGGAGCCAGAATTGGGAGTGTGCCAAGTTAACTTAAAGCCACCTTTGTCCCCCGTATCCTTGTGCTGCACCTCCAGGAAGCACAGCACAGAATTTCTGCTATATAGTTAATGCTGAGCTAGAATGGTCAGTTTAAGGGCCTTCTCCTACTCCCACTGAAGTCAATGGCATAAATCTCTGAGGTCTATAGGTAGGTTACTGCAGCAGAAACATACCTTTGGGGCTAAAGCTTCTTGTGTTTGACCTCAGGTCATAAATTAATTTTAAATTAATTCAGCATTAATACTTTGAAGTCAGAGGAATACTGAATACTTTGAAGTCAGAGGAAGGGTCAATTCAGCTTAGAAACTGTTCTGCCACTGTGAGGCATGGTGTCCATGGCCAAATTTCAGCTCCCTCTTTTATGCACCCTGATGTATGCCTTTTTCTAGCTGGTTACCAGCCTCTATTCTAGCCATAGCTGCATAAATACAGGGGTCGATCCTGCAAAACGTAGCATCCATAGTGAAAATGAGAAATCCCACTGACGTCTATGGCAGGGGTCTCCAAAATGGGGTGCGCAAGATGATCCATTGGGGGGTGCGGCAGGAGGAGCGCCGCCGGAGGGGGGGAAAAAAGGGGGGGGGCCGGAGGAGGGAGGGAGCGAACAGGGAAGCTGCCCCCCCTGTCCAGGCAGGGCCACCTGGAACGCAGGGGCTTTAGGTGCTGCAGGGCCCTGGGCTAAGCAGGGCCGCCTAGAGGGGGGGGGCAAGTGGGGCAATTTGCCCCAGGCCCCGCAGGGGCCCCGTGAGCCCTGGCCGAGAATCCCTTGCCTGGCTACTCACCCGGTGGCGGTCCGGGATTTCAGCGGCGGGGGGCCCTTTAGTCGCTCTGGGTCTTCGGCGGCATGTCCTTCAGTGCTGCCGAAGATGCAGAGCAAGTGAAGGACCCACCGCAGACTTGGAGCGCCACCCGATGAGCACAAGCGCTGCAGCGGGTGGCACCTTTTTTTATGTCCACTCCCCCGCTTTGCCCCAGTCCCCCTGAATCCTCTGGGCGGCCCTGGGGCTAAAGGGGCCCCGGGGCCCTGGCCTGCAGCTCTAAAGCCCCTTTCGGAATACGGCCCGGAGTCCTCCAGCCCGTGAAGGAGCAGCTCAAAATTTTTTTACTGATAGGGGTGCATGATCAAAAAAGTTTGGAGACCACTGGTCTATGGGACCATGCCTAGCAGTAAGTGTTTACAGGACAGGGCCTCTAACCAAGATTTTCTGAAATAAAACAATGAAATTACACACCCCAAAGCAGCTGTAGCCTGTGGCTGATTTTATTCATTGCATTTGGAAACTGGTACAAATTAAACAAAGGCCACTCACAACTCATTCACCGAAGTTGCTGTTAGTTACAGGAAGTGGCCAAGCTCACCATTGGTGTAATTCCACTGAATTCTCATGGCTTCAGTGGAGTTGCACCAAGGGTGAATTTGATGCAATGTTGCTGCATGGTACAATCAGAGGGCAGTAATAAAGTGAGGCATATGAATTTATAATTTACTTGGCTGCTACGAGGGAAAGTGTCACTGAAGTCCAAAGTATTATTACTATAAGTGTTTACAATTATTAATGTATTGTCCCATAACACCCCTGGGAGATGGGTGGGTAGGAAGGTGTTATAGCAAGCTGTCTAATAACTGCACTACTGCCCTCTACTGTGTACACCCAGAACATCTCAGTTGTGTCATAGGCCCTGTACTGCTAAGTGGGTCTCCTTTTGGAGCAGGAGGGTCTGAATTCTTATGCTGGCTGTTGCTGGAAATCTCTGGACAGCCTCAGGATGTAGCCTTGTGATAGTCATAGATAAGATGGACATAACCTCCTCCTCCTCCTCCAGGTAGGGAAACTGCAGGAGGGAGCAGAAGTGATTTGTCCAAGGTCCCCCTTATTGGATACACCCGGGAGGTGGGAGGAGAAGCCAGGAGCCATGGGGCCAGTCCCACCTTGTTCTACAGGTGCTGGAACAATTTCTGTAGAGGTGGTGCTGAAAGCGATTGAGCCAAACTGTAAACCCTGTATAATGCTGTCGGAGAATAACAGAGTTCTCACTTTTTGTTTGGGTACAGCAAGTCAGATACTTTATTTTCTCTAGCAACTGCGTAGAGGGAGAGAGCTAAACAGGTCTCTCCACAGGTAAACAATTACAGCAAACCTTTATACTTTTCATTACAGACAATAATAAGCAACAGCTGCATTTTGTTTATACATAGGCCATCTTGATATCTTATTTTTCTCACTTGTTTTGACTCTAGTCTACATACAATATTTTCTACACATTATCTACACAAGGTCGCAACAACTTCTCACACAGTTCTTTCCCACTCGCCTCACACAATCCTCACTTCTACAAATCTCGCGTTATTAGGGTTACAGTTAGCCTGACTCTTGCTAACGAACTGTCATGCATTGCATTCCCTTCCTGTCAGTTCTTTCTCTGCTTCCACAACCCCCCCTTTTGCTTCCACAATGGAAACCACTTCAAACCAGGTGTGCTACTGCACCCCCCACCCACCTAATTCCATCCCCTATGCCAGGGGCGGGCAAACTTTTTGGGCTGAGGGCCACATCGAGTTTCCGAAATTGTATGGAGGACTGGTTAGGGGAGGCTGTACCTCCCCAAACAGCCAAGCATGGCCCGGCCCCCACCCCCTATCTGACCCCCCCCTTGCTTCTCACCCCCTGACGGCCCCTGCCCCATCCATCCCTCCCTCCCTGTCCCCTGACTGCCCCCAGATCCCCC
>QXTE01000220.1:1192918-1220787 GCA_003942145.1 Platysternon megacephalum | reverse complement strand
GCCCCCCACTGCCCCATCCAACTTCTCCTCTCATTCCTGACTGCCCCCCCCTCCAAGACCCCAGCCCCATCCAACCCCCCCTCCTTCCTGACTGCCCCTGCCCCCATTCAACCCCCCTGTTCCCCGCCCTCTGACCACCCCCCAAACTCCCCAGCCATCTATCTAAGCCCACCTGCTCCCTGCCCCCTTACCGCGCTGCCTGGAGCACTGGCGACGCTACAGCCCAGCCACCCAGAGCACCAGGACAGGCAGCTGCGCCACCCGGCTGGAGCCAGCCACGCCACCGCGCAGCCCAGAGCACCGGGTCGGGTAGCGCAGCTGCAGAGCCGGGGGCCAGTGAGCTGAGGCTGGGGGGAGGGGCCAGGCGCGAGTTTCTAAGGTCAGGAGCTCAGGGGCCGGGCAGGAGGGTCCCGCGGGCCGGAGTTTGCCCACCTCTGCCCCGCTCTCAGTGCTACGCCATGCTGCCCCCCCGGGATGTTTCATGGGGGTGCAGGGTGCCCCTTACTTCACCCCGCTTCCAGCCCTTGACATTCCGGGGTTGTCCAGGGCCGGGGGGTGGGTATCTACCCCTGGGGCTGACCCCCAGGCTCCCTCCGCCCCCCCAATCCCCACCACCATCATTNAGAGCACCAGGACAGGCAGCTGCGCCGCCCGGCTGGAGCCAGCCACGCCACCGCGCAGCCCAGAGCACCGGGTCGGGCAGCTGCAGAGCCGGGGGGCCAGTGAGCTGAGGCTGCGGGGCCAGGCGCGAGTTTCCAAGGTCAGGAGCTCAGGGGCCGGGCAGGAGGGTCCCGCGGGCCGGAGTTTGCCCAACTCTGCCCCGCTCTCAGTGCTACGCCATGCTGCCCCCCCCGGGATGTTTCATGGGGGTGCAGGGTGCCCCTTACTTCACCCCGCTTCCAGCCCTTGACATTCCGGGGTTGTCCAGGGCCGGGGGCTCCCCCTGCGGCTGACCCCCAGGCTCCCTCCGCCCCCCCAATCCCCACCACCATCATTCTCCCGTTCTCATTGGCCGCCCCCCTCACCGCAGCTTCCCGCCTACTGGCTGGGCCCAGCCCCGGGGTCTGCTGTTGCCGGCAGCGGGGTCACGTGTCCCCCTGGGCCCAAGGGAACATTGGCGCCGCCCAGCAGGGGCTGCAGCCGTTGCAGGCGGCTGGGAGGACCGCAACTTCCGCGGGCCGCTCTTGGTTAACACTCTTGGCCAACTTCCTCAGCAGCACCCTTCTAGCCGCCGGCTCCGCCTTCTCTATGACTTCCGCGCCTTGGCCTTTCGTTTGCGGCCGCGTGAGCCCAACCGGCGGACGGGTCTGGATCCTGCTTCGCCTCGCTGGCGGTGGGGCCTGGAGCCCCCGGCCTCCTTCTCCCTGGGGCCGCCAGGAGCGCTGCCGGGGCGGGAGGTGGCAGGGTGTAGTGGGGGCCAGTAAGGGGGGTTGGGGTGTATGCGGGGAGGGTGAATAATAGGGGCTAGTGAGGGTGTTTCGGGGTGTAGTGTGGGGCATGGGGTGTATGTGGTGAAGGTGAATAATGGGGGCCAGAAAGGGAGGTTGGGGGGTGTATGTGGGCAGAGGGGGGTTGGAGGGTAATGTCGGGAGGGGGACTAGTGGGACAACGGAGGGGGGTTGGGTGTAGTGGGTGAAGCAAGGGGGATGGGGGGTTATGTATGTGGGGAGGGTGAACGGTGGAGGCCAGCAAGGGGGGGGGAGGGGGGTGGGGGGTGTAGTGGAGGCAGAGGGGGATTGGAGGAAATGCACATGGGTGTGTGATATGGGGGTCAGCAAGAGGGATGGGAGTAGGAAGCAGGGACACCTTATTCTAAGTCTAGCCTCTGGATCTCACTGAGCCACTGCCCCCCCCCCCTCCCCCGGTATAACACAGTTCCTGTTGATAGTGTATGTTGGCCCTTAGCTCTCTTTCAGGGGTTTAGCTGGTTTATAGCATCAGTGGATGCCATGTTGTGCCCTAGTGCCTGCAGCATGGTGGTTTTTGTAGCACAGATGGAATGAGGCATTTTGGTAAGTGGAGTGGAGATGAAGGCTGATGTGCCCTTGCAGGCAATGAGAGAGGTTTATTTACCTACTCTGACTGACTTTCTCTCTGCTATTCTGGTTTTGCTCTGTGATCATGTGTCTCCGAATTTCTTGCCAGGGTTTACCCCTCCATTGCCTAAGTGAAGGAACAATTTCCACCTCCGTCTTGGATTGTACTGGGGCTAAGGTGCATCAAATCCATTTCTGGTGGCGCAACTCATGTGAGGTAACTTTTTAACCATTTAATTAAAGTTTGATTTAGGATTGGCTGTTCCTTCCTTGGCAAGAGGCAATTGTACAGGAGAACAGGAGTTTGGCAGGCTTTGTAGAAAGCACAGGGTCTGGGAAAAGGCTGCTGTGTGGCTGGGCCCTTGGTGACACAGCCTTGTACCAGCCAGCCTGATCTCTTGCCCTAGAATAATCCTACGCAGACTCCTTTCTAGAGTTTGCTCTGTGCAGTAACAGGTGTGAGCATTCTTGCAGCATTTTGATGGTCATGTATGATACTGCATACAAAATCTTTCCAGTTTAAGTCAAGGAAAAATGTATGGTTTACATCAGGGGTGGGCAAACTACGGCCAGGGGGCCACATCCGGCCCTTCAGATGTTTTAATCCGGCCCTTGAGCTCCAGCTGGGGAGCAGGGTCCGGGGCTTGCCCCGCTTCATGTGTGCCGTGGCTCTGCATGGCTCCCGGAAACGGCGGTATGTCCCCCCCTCTGGCTCCTACACATAGGGGCAGCCAGGGGGTTCTGTATGCTGCCCCTGCCCCAAGCACCGCCCTCGCAGCTCCCTCTAGCTGCTAGGAACTGCAGCCAATGGGAGCTACAGGGGTGGCACCTGCGGACCAGGCAGTGTGCAGAGGCGCCTGGCCGCGTCTCTGCTTAGGAGCTGGAGGGGGGACATGCCACTGCTTCCGAGAGCTGCTTGAGGTAAGCGCCACCCGGAGCCTGCACCCCTGATCCCCCTCTCACACCCCAACCCACTGCCCCAGCCCTGATCCCCCTCCTGCCCTCTGAACCCCTTGGTCCCAGCCCGGAGCTCCCCCTCACACCCTGAACTCCCCATTTCTGGCCCCACCCCAGAGCCCGCACCCCCAGCCGGAGCCCTCCCCACCTCCTGCACCCCAATCCCCAATTTCATGAACATTTATGCCCCGCCCTACAATTTCCATACCCAGGTGTGGTCCTTGGGCCAAAAAGTTTGCACATCCCTGGTTTACATAGTTACAGTTCTTTATTCAGTATTAATTTCTGTTCTGAATTTTAAAACTCTGAGCTGAAAGAGCCATTGCCTGACAAACAAGCTCTATAGGTTTAATAATCAAACTTAATTTTTATAGATCACATTTTTCATTTTCTTTAACACTGCTGATTTCCAGTACCAATAGAAATCTGTGGATTTAGATTCTCCCACGTAGAATTTAATCCCTGGCTATTTATCTTAAATGTAAGATTTAATTTAAAAAACACTGTAAGTGTTTTCCCTTCTGATTATATCCCTGTGTGGTGCCATCTTAACTGGATCTGCAGACAATAGACATGGGTGCTGTGAACTGTCCCCATATGTCTCAATAGAAATATAATGCTGGAGCCTGATGATTTACCACGGTTTGTGTGGAAGTTCATATTTTCCCCTGCTAGTCATTCAGTTAGTGCAGTGTTTCCAGAATACTTCCAGCCCAGCCTATGCTGACTCTGTAACAGTGTTAGTATGAACCACATTTTAAAACAGTGCAGCTTGCATTGTTCCTTTGCCAGTATAAATAGAACCTAACTCCCTTTCCTTCTACTCCATTATAGCCAGCATAATAAACAGAACAGTGGCTTTTTGAAAGTCAATAATATGTTTAACCCTGTACAGTACCTAGACAAAAACATGGTCCCCGCCTCAAGGGGGAGAGGGGGGGGGGCGCTTATAAGCAGACAGACAACATCCCAGTTTACTGAATGAAGGCCTGAATTCAAATATTTTTTTAAAAACTCAATTAGTAGCTCTGTTGGGTCATCACTGAAGGTTTCATGAGGGAAGTGTGCTTTAAGGAGGGATTTGAATAGTCAGAGTAGCTGTTGAGTGCCCAAGTGTGGAGGATTGTCTTTGACATGAGAACTACACACTTTGAAACAGAGAGCCAGGAAAAGGGGTTAACGAGACGCTGCTTCTCAGATGCTGTTAGAGGACATGACCCTAGACAGTGAATGTGCCTCCTTAATACCAGAAGGCCAACTGGTAGGCCTTTGTTTTCCTGGTTTAACATCTCAAAGTCCTCCCTGAATCCTGGTTAATGTAAAACATCCATTATTGCAACTGGCTAGCAGTAGGAAAACCCAGTAGAATGCTTCCTGCTTTTCTAGACCAGTTGTACTCTCATTCATGACAGTTAAAGTTCCAGCTAACCTCCTACCCTCCCGTTAACTGACCTGCGCAGTGATGCTACCTCTTTTCACTTGAGACTGCTTTTTAGCCATATAGTGACACAACCAAGAAGATGTAAGGCTTTTCCAAACTTGAAAGTTAATGCAGATGAAGATAGAATGTGAACCTAAAGCGCAGTCGTCGTTCCTCACCAGCTGCATGTGTGAACTTTCTTATTCCAGAACAAGAGTCCCTTGCTTCTCTTTAGATTAACCACTGTGAATTAAGCTAAACGGGAACAAGGCATTCTTGTTCCAGAATGAGTGTCCACACATGGAGCTGACCAGGGATAACTCTGTGTAGATATATCTACAGTAAACAACACAAGTGCAGAAAACGTAACAAATTAACAGGTGTCTGTGGATTTGGTGAACTGGGTATTAAAATCCTCTCACAGAGGCAGAGCCCACATAGGTGCCAACAGTTAGGCTTGTCAGTACTCCCCTAAAGGAAACTCCTGCTGCTTTCTCAAGGCTTAATTGCCACTAGACGCTTGGTTCCCCTTGAGGATGGTGATAGAAACCCAGCGGAGTCTGGGTTGGGAAGCAAGACTGAGTGTTCCTTAATCATTCCAGGCTATCAGTTTGACCGTGTTGGTTGGTTGGTCACTGGCTGACACAACCTTTGTATTTGTTGGAGCCTTGGTGGCTGAGAGGTGTCTCATTACATTGACTAAAACAGGCCTTCGGGCCCTTTTGAACAGTCAGTTGCTGCAACAACTGGCCTGTCACATGTTAATAAAATAGTAGTTCTCCCCCAATAGAAGGTGGCATTAATTAGAGGCAACCATTTTGTTGAAGTAGGAGGAGAATTGGGGACCACTGGTTTCTCCAGGTGAAGAAGTGGCAGGTGACCTCTTGGCAGTGCTGTAGCAAGGAGAATTACCTTCCCTTTCCAGGCAAAGCATTAAATTATTAATCTTTGGGAACTGGGACACCTCAAAACCAGTGTTAAGATTGAATGATTAGTGGTCTTTTTTCATCATAATGTAATATTGATAATCATAATGCAACTTATCTGGCACTTGCCACAAATCAAGTAATGTATACAGAGTACATCCAAAAAGGCAAGTAAATGGATACTCTTCCAGATTGCAATAAAATAAAATTGATATACTGCAAAGTAACTGCTATCTTAAATAATGAGCACTTGTCATATTTTCCTAAAATAAATCAAGAAAGCAGCTGGCTTAATCTATCCACTTTTTCACTGAGATTCATAGCAAAGTTTCAGCAAATACTACAGAATCTCTCTTTGGCTATCTGTCCCTCTTTTCTTTTTCTTTTAAATAACCTGGGGGTTTGGGGAGTCTGGTATTAATCAGACAATGTACAACCAGGTATAACTTTAATGTTCTAAACAAATACTATATCTCCTGTTGTGACTATAATAGTGATGAGATCTGACACAACAGTCCAGTAGAGACCAGGAGAAAAGTGTTATCACTCAAATAACTTCTTAATCAATGTGTCACCAGGCATGTGTATTGCAGCTCTGAATAGCTGAAGCACAGTAGGATTTTCAAAAGTGCCTAAATTATCTAGGAGCGCAAATCCCACCCTAATCTGCACGTGAGGCTCTAGTGCCCTCAGCTTCATCTCTAGTAAGTCTGCAACTACGTTCTAGTTAAAACTTAAATGATACTCCTAAAATATAGAAACATCTAACTGCAAAATGTCTTTTGACTCTCTTAAATGTACTGTGATTAATTTATGACACTGTCCCTGACTAACAGCTAAGCTCTCTCTTGTCTAGGTGCTCCATGGTATAAAGATAAAACTCTGCTGATTAGAAACCGGATCATCATTCTACACTGCCTTCTGGGTAACTCTTTATTCAGATGTAACTAAAAATGTCTATCCAGAACTTTAGTTGCAAGCACTGGAATTAAACGTATACATTAGGGATAATAAAGTGCAAGATTATAGGCTTCCAGTTGACCAGGAGAGGGCAGTGTAATGGAGTCTCAGACAGCAGTTAGTGAACTCTTCACTTGCCTGCTATTTTATGGATTAATATGCTCTGTTCAGTTTTCTTGCTCTAAAAGGCTCTTTCCTTTGATCTGGCAAATGCTCTTCCCTGGTGTACAAACCAACATGCTTCTGTTCTGTTTACTTGTACAGAAAAGCATATATCAAGCAACCTGAGTCCTGAATAAAGCAGATCTGTTTATCACTAACGGCAATAAAAAAATGCATTTATAATCAAAGACACACTTCCAACATTTGATACGGGTATATTGAGTGCATTGCATTGTGGGAAGGTTTGGATTCTAAACTAGCGGAAGACCTCATAAATTTGAGCATACTCTTCATTTCCAAAGTGAAGTTACAACTGGTTAAATATTTAAAGGGTACTAGGCAAGATAAAGTACTACATAAGAAACAAGTGTTATAAGACATTTTTCCCTCCACCCAGCATACAGTGTAGTACAACTACTTATAAAAGTTGTTGTTTAGTGGCTGCTGTTGAGAGGTTTGTTTTGTTGTAGCTTTTTCTTCCTTGCAAGCCAAAGTAAATAGTTAACTTGGAGACCAACATGTATAAAAAATATTTAAGTCAGAAACTTTAAAATAACAAACCTGTGAGCATACACAGCAGCAGGGAAGAGGAAGGCATTTGGTAAGGAGAGTGCTGTCACTTTTAGATTGTCTTAGTGTAACTTGATATAAAATTTCTCCATCTGTTAATGTAAAATCTCACTTGCCAGTTACTAGCATAAGAGTTTGTAACATGAATAAAATACTTGCAGGTCCTTATGTTAGGCAGTTTAGTATATACAAGGGTTAGTATTGTGTATTGTGCCTGAATAGCTCACCTGGTCAACATCCAGAAATTCTTTTCAACCAAAGTAAGGGAGGGGTGCATTTGTACCTTTGCCTTGAAATTGCCTGAGTTCAGCCATACTTTGGCACTCATCTAGGCTAGCGTCATCTTGAGCCAGGCATTCTGTATTTGTGGCAGGTAGGCTGAGAGTTACTAGGCCACCTTTGTTTACGGAGTGGTAAACTAATGGGCCGTTTTGGTATGGGGAGTACTTGCTTGCCGTCTTAGAGCTCTTCTGTAAATGCAGTCAACTGCTCATCAGACCTTCATCTCCTGTGAAACATGCTCCATTTGCACTTGTCCAAAGAGCAGGCCCCCTCTCTTTTAAATCCTGTATCAATATCTTTCACAACGGAACTTCAGAGCATCTGCACATAAGACCTTCAGTGCATTCTGCATCAGCTTCACTAAGCAATCACAATGACTTGCAAATGTCACCCTAAGCTGAATGTACTTTCTAAGTCTGCTTAGCTGCTCGTATTGCACTCTGCACAGCTCTGACCTGTCTGTATGTGAAGCCTTTTGAACTGTGTTCTTGTGCTCATCTGTGTGTCCTGATTATTTCTTTCCAGAGGATTTGACTGGAAGATTTCACCATAATAAAGGAGCAGGATGCCACCACTTCAGCTTGACTATCCCTGTATGTAGTCTTTTAACTTGTAGAATGTGGCTTTGCCTAAACACTTGAATAAAATCTAACTTTCAAAAAAGATTACTGTAACTCTTGTTAAATTCCTGCCATACAACATGCACAAGCCAAAAGAGGTCCTCAGCTCTGCAAGTTTCTTCTGCACTTCTGGCAATGCTAACTTTTGGGAAGTGGTGTACTCGTGGCAAATGGGACACTTCCTAGCTCTGATGTGGTGCTTTGAGGGTTTGTAGAAGTAATTCAAACCTTGCTGTCCTTGAAGAATACTTCAAGAATTTGAGAATATATTCTTGATCTGGCACTTCTCATTTTCTCCACTAGAGGGTGCAAAGGTATGTTAAATGGCTGAATGACAATTAAACAGAGCAGATCCAGAGACTTTTAATGAGAAACGCATGCAATGGGGCGAGAGCTGGGTTGGGAGTACTTTCCAGTTTAGGAATTCTCTATTATCTCAATTGGCTGTTGTCCAGGATGAATGTAGATTATGTAAGGGGCCAGCTGTACTGAAAATGAAATCCACATGACAATACAGTGCTGCATGTTGTGCATTTAAATAAATAAATATATGGAGATAGGTCTATCTCATAGAGCTGGAAGGGACCCCGAAGGGTCATTGAGTCCAGCCCCCTGCTTTCACTAGCAGGACCAATTTTTGCCCCAGATCCCTAAGTGGCCCCCTTAAGGATTGAACTCACAACCCTGGGTTTAGCAGGCCAATGCTCAAACCACTGAGCTATCCCTCCCCCCCTATGAAGCAAACAGTGTAGGAAGAGGGTCTGTTGTACACATTTATTGAGGGAGAAACACCCAGTAGTGCCTGCTGAACGTACTCATTTTAATTTACACTGCTGTGTAAAATGTGTGGCAACAAGGAGACTTACCCTATAGTGAGGGAAATAGCCTACTAAATCTGCAGCGTGTAGCTAGTACTATCACATTTGGTCTGGAGTGAGAGCCCATCCTTCACACTTGGCATGGGAACTCGGTCTAAGGCCTTGTCTATGCTAGAGAACTGCTGTGGTGCAAGTCTCAACAATGCAGTGACTCCACGCTAGCCAATCTGTTCTGGGTATATTCAGTGCATTGCATTGCTGCATAGCACTCCCTGCAAGTGCTGTTAATTGTACTTGGGATGGGTATCATTGGCTATCTCCTTGGAACAATTGCAGTGTGGTATACTGTATATTTGCATCTGTTCTGTGCTTCCATATCCAACTTCAAATGGCTCAAGGATCCATGCACCAATCGTGAGGGGAAGGGGCTACACCATAACACTTGCAGATGCTATAATGGAGGGTTACTCAATGGACAACCCAGAGGATTGGATGGTATTACGATGAGCAACTTGGGTGTTGCAACTTGAGGGAACAAGGAGGCTGATTATTTTGAATTGATTTCTTCTCTTTGGATCATACCCTGTTGTGTGTGGTTTGTTGCTGAACTAACTGTTCTCTTGTGTTCCCCTCTTGATCTACAGATGGGAGTGGTATTGGTTGGAATGAGGATGTCCTTCCAGGCCTATTGATAGTGCCCAGTCAATTCCCTCATCTAATGCAGTGGGCCCTAGGCATTATTTGGTCCTGGGTTGGAGACAACACAAATGAGTGCTGGACACTGTAGCAAGGCAGGTGGAATTACTAGAGGAGAATAGGTGGGGAGCAGTATTCTGACTGCATAGCATTGTGCGAGATATATTGAGGCAACAAACGGACTGCCATAGCAACCCTCCTAAATGCAGTGTTGAGTTTGTGCATGGAATGAATTTCTCTCCTTTGTGTTTTCAGTTGCATTACTAGAGGATAAAAGGTTGGGAGTAGTATTCTGTGTAGCAGTGCGTGAGTTATGCTGAGGCAACAGACTGCCGTAATTCACATGCTGCTATGCAGTTAGAATACTGCTCCAAACCTATTACCCTACAGTGGTTCACCTGCACGCACACAGACAAAGGAGAGAAAGTTAATTGCTGCACAGCCACTGCACGCACACATTCAACACTGCATTTACATTGAGGGTAGCCCGGCTGAGGCAACAAATGGACAGCCATGGCAAACGTCAGTGTAATGCAGTGTTGAGTGTGCATGTAGTGACTGCTGAACACTTTCTCTCTGTGTGTTTTCAGGTGAATCCTTATGACACTTCCAAAAGAAGCTTCCATAAAGTGAAATTTTAAAGCTGTATTTTCTGTCGCGTCCTCTGCTGCTCTGGCTCTTTGAATGCAGGGGTCAGGGAAGGGACAGAATAGAAAGTAGCTGAATACCAACTTGGTTGCTTTCTCTCACCTTTTACCACTCCCCTCCCCCCCCGTGAGTTACTAAGTGAATGACTTGACAAGTGACAGAAACAGTGCTGCTGAGCTGTAAGATTGGTCATTGTTGGATGGGCAGAAGCATTGTGGGACACTGGGATTGCACTTGGAGGGCCAATTGCATTTGTGCAGCTGTCATACTAGCACTTCCTGTTTATAGTGGCATTGTATTGGAAGTCGCTGTGTCTCTGCACCACCTATTTAGCTTTGCCCAGAGCAAGGGTCATGACAATGAAGGTCTGAATGCCTGCAACAATGCATAAGTAGGGCCCTACCAAATAAACGGCCATGAAAAATGCGTCACGGGCCATGAAATCTGGTCTTTTGTGTGCTTTTACCCTATACTATACGGACTTCATGGGGGAGACCAGCATTTCTCAAATTGGGGGTTCTGACCCAAAAGGGAGTTGCAAGGGGGTTGCAGGGTTACTTTAGGGGGGTCACAGTATTGCCACCCTTACTTCTGCGCTGCCTTCAGAGCTGGGCATCTGGCCAACAGCCGCCGCTCTCCGGCCACCCAGCTCCGAAGGCAGCGCCTTGCCAGCAGCAACACAGAAGTAAGGATGGCAATAGCATATCATGCCACCCTTACTTCTGCGCTGCTGCCTTCAGAGCTGGGCAGCAGGAGAATGGTGGCTGCTGACTGAAGGCCCAGCTCTGCAGGTAGCAGCGCAGAAGTAAGGTTGGCAATGCCATCCTTGCTCCTGTGCTGCTGCTGGCTGGGAGTCCAGCTCTGAAGGCAGAGCCACCGCCAGCAACAGCGCAGAAGTAAGGGTAGTGTACTGCAACCCCCTCTACAAAAACCTCGAGACCAGCCCACAACTCCTTTTTGGGTCAGAATCCCTACAATTACAATACCATGAAATTTCAGATTTAAATAGCTGAAATCATGAAATCTATGATTTTTAAGCTCCTATGACCATGAAATTGACCAAAATGGACCGTGAATTTGGTAGGGCCCTATGCATAAGTATTTGTGTAAAACAAGCATTCTGGAGGGGATCACAATGCCAAAATTCTCTACCTTAAGCAACACTTAAGGGACTACTTTTGCCTCACTCTGCCAGTACATGCTGACCAGTCTTGTAACTGGAATAAACCTCGGGGGGGGAGTGATGCTACTGTGCTTCATGCCATACTAACTCAAATGTGTTGCCACTCTGTTATGACATAGATGGCTAATTCATTGAGTTATTTTTCACATTGTACCACTTGGTGAACTTGAAGATTAACATATTGATTCCATTTTTCAGTTATACTGTAACTTGTCTTCACTGCTCCCTACCTGCAGCAGGGGCAGGCTAATGCATGTGCTAAGTGGGTGGCTGCTTAGTGGCCCTTGCTTCAGTCTCATTCTGTCAGCATTTTCCTTTCCCCAGCAACAGCCTCTTGTCAGCACCCAGCTACTCAGTCGGAGCCCACAATGAAAAGTGCCCTGAACCCCAATCCTGTGCTGCTATAGAAACCCACGATCTCCACACTAATCTCAACCCACCTTGTAGCTACTGGCTGGGGACCCACACTTGGCTTTGCATAGTCTGCAAAATCTAGAGCTGACTCTGGTTTGGAGCTTGTATTCAGGTGGCTCTGAGTGGAACCTTACTTNTTTTCTATTGGCAGTGGTGTATTTATCCCTCGGTTAGATCATGCAAGTTCTTGCTTGGGACAGGTGGGCCATGCAGAGCCTCACTGAAGTCAGTGGGATGTTACGTGGCAGCAGGATCTGCCCATATGGATCAAGTTGCAGGTTCAGGGCCTTAGGCCTACTCCGTTTGTCTGTAAGGAATCTGGAATGGGTTCTTGTAGATTTTATTAAAAGGAAAAAAATTGCTTCCTTCTGAATGATACTTGGCTTCTAGGCAAGGAATATTAACATCTTACAAGATCAAAATTCAAATTTTCCTACCATGCCTTGGCATAAATCATTGGTAGCTGTTGTGTGCGCTTAACAGATCGTGCTCTTGCACAAGCATCTTACAGGGGATACTCGCTATCTTGTAATGGTCATACCGGTGTACTTGCCAAGAGTGGACATGACTTGCCCAGGCTGATCTCTCAACACTTCCGCTGTCAGTACAATGCAGTGTCTGAATTACAGTACTTAGTTATACTAGATGTATTGCTGTAGTAACAGCCCATTTTGCCTATAATGCAGGGGTTCTCAAACTGGGGGTCGGGACCCCTCAGGGGGCCGTGAGGTTATTACATGGGGGGTTGCGAGCTGTCAACCTCCGCCCCAAACCCCACTTTGCCTCCAGCATTTATAATGGTGTTAAATATACAAAAAGNTGCAGAGGCCTGTTTTTATGTACTGATGTAAAATTGCAGGAACTGGATTAGTGATTGTAAACATCCTTAATTCTAAGAAAGCAGAACTGACTTGTGAAAAATGAGTCAATTGTTTATTCGGGGCTGTGTAATTTGCAGAACATATTTAGGTATCTAACTTGTTTGCCAGCAGAAGTGATCCTTGCATGTTGTGGAACTGACTTATGTCTGTTTGAAGTAGAGAATGGCGCTAACTCTAACTTTTCTCCTCTCTGCCTGCTTCAGCCATATAATAGGCTTCACTCCTTCATGGTCTGCTATGTGGAGGGATATACCCGGATTTGCTTATCAATTACCCACTTTATTTTCATCTAACTGGTAGCTGCTGAGAGCCTTTTAAATCACAGATTACATTTTATTGCCAAGACTAAGAGGGTATCCAAACACGCAAGCCACTCAGTGTTGGTCTTAGAGATGTGTATTTTATTCTTAAACTGTTCTGCTGGGCAATCTCATACAATTAACACAAAGTAAATGCATTAATCCATCACATAATTCTCTTCCCCGATTAGCTCTAAGCACTCCAGCTGTAAGCACTCCCTTTGGCTGTGGTTCTCCTTACTGACTTTTTAACTGAAGGGAAGCCTATTTGCAAATGTCACTCGGAATAAAAGCCTGTGGTAAATCGGGTGACTGTATCTAGTCCTCCCCCCCTTCACTTCCCCCAGCCATGCAGTTCAAAGAAAGTTGGCACCAGACTGGCACTTGGGAGACCAGGGTTCTGTTCCCAGCCCTGCAGTTGACTTGCTGTGTGATCTTATGAGGGTCACGGAGGGTATGTCTTCACTGCTCAGTAGGGTTTCTCTAGGTCTTGCAAGGCCATGTCCAATGGTTCTTGTGCAGTAAACTGAGCAACAATGTGAATGGTGGGAGAATGCTTGTGTCCTTCAGAGCACATATGGGGAATAGTGAGAAGACAGAGGACTATCTGCAGTCAAATGATTTAGCCTGCATCCTTGCTGCAAGGTGGACGGGTTACCAACACAAGTGGAATCCATGCTCTAACCCACATCGCCAGCCAGCCAGCTTGAAAGCACCACATAACTTGGGTGAGAGGGCTTTGTGTGTGGATGGGGGAGTGGAGCAACATCCACATAAGAACCTGAGCTAGCTTCAGTGAAGACATACCCCTAACCTCAGTGCCTCAGTTTTCCTATCTGCACAGTGAGAATGAGGGGCTTTCCCATGTTTATAGAGTGCTTGGAGAACTACAGCAGAGTCGTGCTATATAAGCTAGCCTCACATACGCCAGGATAAGCAAGCGTTAGCTTCTGTGGGTCTCTTTGATGTGGCAGATTGGAAATTCTATAGCTCCAATTTTGAAAAAGTTTTGTACTGAATAACTAAAATGCTCACTAGAGTCAGTACAGCCCTTGGGCCTATTCTAACATTCAGTTTATTTTATATTGGCCAGAGCTGCCTTGTCCTGGGTTAGAAATAAACTTCCATTGACAGTTCTTGCAGTAGCAGCCTGGGAACAAGAAATGTCCTATCCTCTATAGTGATTATTATTTAGAGAGGCTGGGCGGAGGGAGTTATCGACCCTGATCAACCATGAGCACCCAAAAGCCTGCTCCAAGGTCGGGATAGCTCACACAGAACCAGTCAGACTCCTCCGTTTTGCCTTGAGACAGTTTAAATATGAAGGGCTTAGACAGAAAAGGAAACCTCAGGGTGAATGTAGACAAAGCCTCCCTTGAGCACTGGCTGCAAAAACGAATTCCTCCCCCATTCTCAACACAGGTCCTGGCTGCCTGAGGGGTTACTTTGTGTGGCTCTAAGCAGCCCTAAGGCCAGCTGGCTCCTGGAAGATCACCTTGATGGAAGGGAATCCTTAGCCGCTGTGGAAAAACAGTGCAACTGCTCCCATGCCAAGCCCCTCTGTGTACCTGGGGGAAAGGAGGACAGGGCTGGTACTCCTTGGGGCAATTGGCCACATGACTTAGAGCAACCCATGGGTTGTTAATTCTGGCAGGAAACCAGCCCATTGCACAGCTGGACCAGGATCATGAGAATGTGAAGACGGCCTGCTCCATTGCCCACTACAGCCAAGTCTCTTTCCTTACCCCTAGTTGAGCTGTACATCATATGCATCGGCTGCAGCTGTGGACTGGGACTAAGGTCTCCGCTAGGGCTTTTTGTTCCTTTCTCCCAGTGTCCCTGGTTTGGCATGCAGTTAAATTCTCCATGTTACATGCGGAATGGCTTGGAGCTGAGTTTCTTTGGGAGGGAAAGTTTTAAAAGTTGTCTTTGGATTGGCTGCTGCTGCTTTCCCCTCTCCATCCCTGGCTCCCTTTGCGCCACATCTCACTGTGGCGGTCACCATCGCTCCTTATTTCTGTCCACTTGCTCCCCCTCTTTTTTCCCCATTTGCACTATTCTTACTCCTCCTCCTGCCCCCAATCCACATTTGGATCTTGGCATGCCATGCCTGCTGCCACTGTTGTTCAGATTTCCTTTCTAGCCTGTATAATTACAAGCTATATAGTCTGCCTGTATTATGTAAATTAACCTTTCACATCCTAGGGCTAAATTCACCCCTCAGAGACCAGCACACATCTTCCATTAGGTTTAGTGTAAGTCAAATGCTTTTCAGTGGGAGAACTCTGCCTGTCATTCACATGTGGTCCTGTAGCATTTACTGTGTCTGAGTAGAGCGCTTAAAGCTTCTATAAATCACTGTTATAGACGTGCTCCATCTCTTTCTCTGCAGTGCCAGTCATCTACCGGGTCAACACTCAGCCACTTCGGTGGTTCTTCATATTGTAAGTAAAACACTATGGTTAAAAGAACAGGAGTACTTGTGGCACCTTAGAGACTAACAAATTTATTGTTTAAAGGAGCCTCCTTATAACCACAAATTCTGTGTACTTTGATAAGGCAAGCTGTGTACTTGTTTATTCAGTTTGAAGCAAGATGTTCCTTCCTGAGGGGGCAAGAATAGTTTCTCATTAGTACATGAGTCTCCAGAGCAATGAGTTATCTGTTTGGACTAATTCCACGTGCTGACTGAGAGCCCAAGAGGAAGTGTGCTTTGTTAGAGAAAGGGCCTCTCTTGTGGGAAGGAATGTTATTCTTTGGCAGGTTATGGTCCCAGTTACATTTGCAAAGATCTTTGGGGAATACAGGCTTTCAGCTTGTCCTGAAAGTAGCAAAGGCAATGTATTCATAGGTCATGTATTTATAAATATGGATTCAGGTCCTGACTTCCAATCACTCCATTTCATGAACACCAAATGGACAGAACTAGTTCTAATCAGTCAGACGTAGGGGGAATGTGCATTGACAGCATTTTTGTCCTGTTTATCTAATCGTAGGCTGACACACAGCTCTCTCTATTCACAAATGTAACATACACAGCCTTCTATTTTGGTCCCTGTGCACTTGCCAGTGCTCTCATTGCTATTTCAGTCTTGTGGCTGCTCACACCTCTGCTAATCGTCGTTGGGTTTCTGTAGCACTCCTTGCTATGTTAGTTTGATGTCCTTGCACAGCGCTGTTCACAATTTTGACTTCTGCCCTTTTGCCATTCTGGTCATAGGGATCCCTGGAACAGGGTATGTTAATCATGCACTAGGACTTTGGGTAGGAGACTAGAATCAGGTTATCAAACTTATTTTCTTTCCTAATCTAAGATAGGATTTGAACCCAGAACACTAAACATGACCGTGTTAACCCATTTAGCGCCCCTCCCCCCCACTTGGCCTCCTGACCAGATAGCTGATAAACCGCTAGAATAGTGGTTGTCTTTACTAGGAGAAGAGGTGTGTTCTTAACTCAAGGTAAACTCCTAGTGAAGACAAGGCAGTTTGTAGCTTTCATGTGAGTTAGCACGTCCGGTTAAAAGACCAAGCTCCCCCTGTGGGCTTTAACTTGATCTGCCAAGTTGTGTGAGAACTACAAACTGCTTTGCTTTCACTAGGGTATTAATGGGAGTTAGCTAACTCAAGAAAATCTCCTTTTTTCCTAGTGAAGACAGGCCATCACTAGCTTTGTCTTCACTGCCAAAAAATTGTGTCTACAGCAGCATACCTACTGCAGTTTTTATCATGAGGAAACCAGACAAAATCAACTATGGGAAGGGGGTATAGTGCTGACCTTGCCTAGCTACCTCATGCTAAAACCTACAGGTGCCTTATCTCCACTAGGATTTTATAGTGGGACAGCAAACACATGTACAGGTCTGTCTCATCTTACGCTGGGGTTACGTTCCGCAGTCAGCGCCTAAAGCNACGTAAAGCTGAAATCGCACATGTTAAATGCGCCTAAGATGCGACAGACCTGTAGTTGTCTCATTATAATCTCCCCCCTCTCCCCCCCGCGCGCACGCACACCTATTTTTGAAGTGAAGACAAAACCATTGTCATTGCAAAGATGCCCAGTTAGGGATAATACTGCTAAGTAAGAGCTACTGGCAGTATCCTTTATATACACACATGATGTTTTCAGGAAACACTCCCTTGTCTGAGCAGCAGCAGATTCCTCCTGCTACCCAGATGATCTAGCACAGGGGTCGGCAACCTTTCAGAAGTAGTGGGCCGAGTCCAGGGGTGAAAGTAACTTAAAGGACTTACCGGTATGCCGGAGTCCTGAGTGGGGGCATGGCCTCAACCAGAAGAGGCAGGGCCTTTCAAGATTTAAAGGCCCTGGGGTTCCAGCTGTGGCTGGGAGCCCCAGGGCCTTTAAATAACCCCGGAGCTCCCAGCTGCAGAGGCGGCTGGAAGCCCCGGGGCTCAGGGGCAAATTAAAGGGCCCAGGGCTCCGGCCGCCGCAGAGCTCCAGGCCCTTTAAATCACCATGGGAGCCCTGCCGCTGCTACCTCGGGGCAGCAGGGCTCGGGTGAGGATTTAAAGGGCCCGGTGCTCTTGCCACTGCGGGGAGCCCTGGGCCCTTTAAAGCGCCACCGGAGAAGCCGGTCCAGTCCAGCACGGCGTAACAGGTACCGGACCATCCCGGCTTACTTTCACCTCTGGCCGAGTCTTCATTTATTCACTCTAATTTTAATGTTTTTAGAAGGTCTCTTTCTATAAGTCTATAATATATAACTAAACTATTGTTGTATGTAAAGTAAATAAGGTTTTTAAAATGTTTAAGAAGCTTCATTTAAAATTAAATTAAAATGCAGAGCCCAGCCTGGACCCGGGCAGTGTGAGTGTCACTAAAATCAGCTTGCATGCCGCCTTTGGCACACGTGCCATAGGTTGCCTACCCCTGACCTAGCGTGTGCTATCGCATTCATGTTATGATAATGCTAATTAAGTACAAGGATTGGCATTTCAAAGGTAAACCCCCAAATGGAATTTACAACTCAGCAGTCAAGTCCACTTGGACAGCACACTAGCTTGTTTCTTTTAAAAGGGACATGAGTTTGTCAAATACTGACATTTAACTCATGCAGTAGGATCCTAATTCTCTAGAATAACTTTTTTTCTAAAGGGAAAAAAAAAAACCCATTTGATTGGAGAGATTTAGCCACAGGTTCATTACGACAATCTGTGCTCCTCTTGCTGAGCATATAGTAACAATTAGGGTGACCATATTTCCCTATGCTGAATATGGGACACCTGGTAAAATTACTCATATTCAAGTGAGTTCAGTGGCAATCAATCAGAACTATGTAGTACAAACGTTCAAATTAACATCAAGTTGACTTGAGCCCCTGTTAAAAAGAAATGGTGGGCGGCTGGCAAGCAGGGATCTGGCCAGCAGCAGGACCTGCAAGTACTGATTTTGGGCGGTGGGGTGGGGGTGGGGGAGACAGAAATTATGGGACAATTTTTGCTGATTTTTAAGAATACTTGCAGGAGGGCTTAAATACAGGACTGTCCCTTTAAAAACGGGGCATCTGGTCACCCTAGTAACAATGGATAAATGCTTTCACCACACATGAGCTCTGCTTACGCACAGAAAGATGGCTTGGGTGTGATAAGGCCATCACGTAAATTGTTAAACCAAAGAAGCCAAGTTCCTCTCCTTTCAGGCTACAGCAAGCTAACCAGTGTTTGCTAAGTGGAAAAGGCTTTATGCGGTCGGCAAAAACCAAAAAAAAAAAAAAAGAGAGAGAGAGAGAAATAGCAATTTATGTACTGTTCCTGTAGTGCGGGCGATTCCTCCCGCCATTACACTCAATGGGATTTTGACTATACGCGATTTTCGCTTTATGCACTAACCGTGGAACGTAACCCCAGCGTAAGATGAGACAGACCTGTATTTCACTAGGAGGGCACTGGAATGGGTTACCTAGGGAGGTTGTGGAATCTCCATCCTTAGAGGTTTTTAAGGCCCGGCTTGACAAAGCCCTGGCTGGGATGATTTAGTTGGTGTTGGTCCTGCTTTGAGCAGGGGATTGGACTAGATGACCTCCTGAAGTCTCTTCCAACCCTAATATTCTATGATTCTATGATTGGGCAGATGTTAACAGATGAAGGGAAACTGGGGTTACAGAAGTGATCTATTAGTATTGGTTTGTGGTAGTGTTGTTCTGCAAGCCCCCATCAGGGATTGAGGCCCCATTGTGATGCAACAAGAAGAGATGGTCCTTGCCCCACAGCATTTACTAGCTCACTAGTAAGCGTTCTTCAGGATTGCCAAGGAATGGCTATGGTAAGGGATAGATGACCTTTTTAATAGTTGTGTGTATAAATGTTACTAAATAGCATCCTAAATCATAATCTTGCCCAGTTGCAACTTTTCCCATGCCCTTGCTCATGGTATGGATTCCAACGAGGACCCTGCAGGGCAGGGGTGAAAGTAACTGCCGGGGACGTGGCCTCAACCAGAAAGGAGGGGTCGGGGCTTTAAATGCCCAGGCCCTTTAAATCAAGATTTAAATCACCCCCAGAGCTACCAGCTGCAGAGGCGGCTGGGAGCTCAGGGGCGATTTAAAGGGCCCAGGGCTCCGGCTGCTGCAGGGAGCCCCGGGCCTTTTAAATCACCACCGGAGCCCTGCCGCCGCTATCCTGGGGCTCCGGCAGCGGGGCTCGGGAGGAGATTTAAAGGGCCCGGGGCTCCCTGCAGCGGCCGGAGCCCTGGCCCCTTTAAATCACCAGCTTGGGGAAGCCGGTCTGGTCCGGCATGGCGTACTGGCTCTTGCTGGTATGCCGGACTGGACCGGCTTACTTTCACCTCTGCTGCAGGGTCACCTTTCTGCTGGGGCTTTGTGCAGTAAGGATGTTACATAACGTGTGTTCTGTTATACGCCTGCAGAGGAAATAAGTTCTTGGCAAAAACACAGTGTGCTGAAAAAATCCTGAGCCATAATTCTGACACCCTGTGAGAGTGCTGTGACATTCAAAGAGTGGGAGGGAGGTCGATTCGGCAGCTTGTTGAAAATGCTACTCAATTGGTGAGAGGAGATCTGACAGCCCCTTTTCTCCCCATGCAGTATGGTTTCACTGTCACCATTGTACTTGGCCAATGTGGGGTGGGATGGTGGAGAGAGCTCATCGTTTCCAGGAGCCTGACCTGTCTAAATTGTTCCCTAGGTCCACAAGGGTGAGTAACATTTAAAGTAGAAAAGCTAACCCTCCCCCATTGGGAAGTCTATTTGATCTACCCTACTGTGTGTTTGTGTTTAAAGCTACTCACTCTTACTCTCAACATTGGGCAATGAGCTAGAAATGCCTTTTGGGGGACCTCTGTACCTTTATTACCACTCATTTTCCATCACTTACCACCCTGGGTCAGAGCGATCTTCCTGCCAGATGAGGATTAGAGGTATGTCACATGGTCATTATACACTCCCCACCTAGGTGCACTGCTGTGCCTCAGTTTCCCTTCTATCAGCCTGTCACATACACCCAATGTACTCCAAGTACTGAGCTACCCAGATACCACAGTGATGGATTCCCAATATATGGAGTCAGGTATGTGCATGGGGAAATCAAATCTTGGTTCTCTGCATGGTATCAAATCTAGGTCCCTTTGAATGGTAGCATAGACCCTTTCCACCAATCAGGCCAGAAATGTCATTTTAATAGAAAATCTAGAGCTGGTTTAAAAAGATGGAACCATTTTCCATTGAAATACAAATATTTAGCTGGCAATGTGTACATTGCAACAAAATCTTCAATGGCAGGGGGAAGGAGGGGAGGAAATATCAGATCTCTCTTCCTTTGCCATTTAATACTGAGCACTTTCCATTCTTGATGTACTGTGAAAACATAAATTAAGCCTCGCCTCACACCAGTGAGCTAAACCTCATCACCATTGTACAGCTGGAGAAATCAAGTATAGAGAGGTTAAATAACATGCCCAAGGTCTTGCAGTGGCAGAGCTGGAGTTAAAAGCCAGCAGTCCCTGACTCCCAGCTCCATGTTCAATTCACTAAACCAAGCTCCTTCACTGATGAGCACGAGCCCTGGGCTGAAATCTTGGCCCTACTGTAGACAAATGGCCGGACCCTGAGTTTTGTAGGGGGGCTGAAGTACAGACTGTGTGAAGCCAAGCCCTGAATAGAAGCATAGAAGAGTAGGACTGGAAGGAACCTTGAGAGGTCATCTAGTCCAGTTCTCTGCACTCAAGGCAGGACTAGGTACAGGTCTGTCTCATCTTACGCTGGGGTTACGTTCCGCAGTCAGCGCCTAAAGCGAAAATCGCGTTTAGTCAAAATTACATGAATTAGGGCTCCTGGAAGCAGCCGGCATGTCCCTGCGGCCCCTAGGGACACCGGCGTCACAGCTCCCCCTGGCCAGGAACCGCGGCCAATGGGAGCTATGGGGGCAGCGCCTGTGGGTGTGGGCAGCACACACCACACAGAGCCGCCTAGGGCCCGGACATGCTGGCCACTTCCGGGAGAAGCGCGGAGTCAGGGCAGGCAGGGAGCCTGCCTTAGCCCCGCTGCACCGCCAACCAGGAGCCGCCTGAGGTAAGCGCCGCCTGGCCGGAGTTCACACCCTGAACCCCCTGCCTCAGGTCAGAACCCCTTCCCACACCCTAACTTCCTCCCAGACCCCGAACCTCCTCCTGCACCTCAGCCCTGGGCCCCCTCCCACACTCCAAACCCCTCGGCCCCAGCCCAGAGCGCCCTCCTGCACCTCAAACCCCTCATCCAAGCGCTCACCCCCAGCTGGAACCTTACCCCTTACCCCTTCCCACACCCCAACCCCCTGCCCCAGCCCAGTGAAAGTGAGTGAGGGTGGGGAAGAGCGAGCAATGGAGGGAAAGGGGTGGAGTGAGTGGGGGTGGAGCCTCAGAGAAGGGGTGGGGCAGGGGCGGGGCCTCAGGGGAAGGGGTGGGGCAACGGTGTTTGGGTTCATGAAATTAGAAAGTTGGCAACCCTAACCGAAGCGTGCCTGGGCTGGAGGCTCAAACTAGTGCTACCTTGTTGCTCACAGAAATGTGCAGCTGGGTGCGTTGTGCCCTGATTGATCATGAATGGGTACCACAGGGGCAACAATCCCCAAGGTCACTTTGTTGTCCTTCTTCAGCCTCTCCTCTACTGTGATGCCCACAAGCATCTCAACAAAGGTTAAATCGCTGATGTGCTGTGAGTGCTGCCTGACAAGTATGATCTCATTGTTTCCCTGCGCTCCCCTGCCTCATCTGCTGTATCCACCGATTGTCTCATTTTATACTTAGATTGTCAGCTCTTCAGCGTGGGGGTCTTCTTTTTGTTGTGTGTTTGTACAGTGCCTAGCACAGTGAGGCTCTAAACTGTGGATGGGGTCCCAAGTAATCACTATAATCAGATTGTGCCACCCTCAGGTGAAGTCTCATCCTATTCCTCGGTCCCATAAGTGACATTGTGATTGTGGTATGCAAACTGCCAAACTTTGCATTGGAGGCAGAGGAAATTTATGTACCTGCCACTCTGATTTGCATAGGAATTAAGAGGGTGAAGATTGCAGCCCGGCCCTTCCATTCATGTAAACAGCTAATGAGCGGCTTGCCTTCACCCTTTCCTGCCACTGCCCCTACCTACTTTAATGGCTGCCAGACACTAACCATATGGGAGACCTGTTAGCCTTTCCTGGATTTGAATGCAGCCAATTAAAATAAATGTTACAAATTTGAGACTTTTCCCATAGAGTTGCTGGAGCACAGAGTTCCCAATCCCTGCTCTGGGGATTCAGCCTTTAGGGGCGGGTACTCTAAACTTCCCACTCTGCTACTTTAATGAGCCTCTGTGGTTGGCCCTGGTGTGGCAGTGCTGCTCACCTCCCATTCAGTGGTGCCTGCCATAGGCTGAGTGGGATGCTGTCATAATGGCAAGAAGTGCATAGATAATGGAGGTGGCAGGAACTGACTGAAGTCTTGAATGAGTTCACTGGAGCCAGAGGTATGAAGTCACTAGAGCTGCACCAATTCATGTCGGTAAGTTTGGCCCCTGTTCTGGCAAATTGACTTAGTTGCCAAAAAGTTTGGGAACCATCAGCCCCTGCCTCTGGTTCAGGCAAAACATTTCTATTTTTCAAGTAAAGAAATTGCCAAATCAGATACTAATGGCTGGGTAGAATCTACCCAGCCTACCAATCAGAGCCCCAGCCCCAGCCACGGTGTTATCTGACACTAGCTTCAGCAACCCACAATCCTCCCCCCAAGTATTTGGAAACTTTAGCCTCCAGCTGTCAGGTCTCCTAGCCTCAGTGGCTGGGAGGCAGCGGAGAGAAATGTCCTGCTGCAGGTGAAGAGCGAGAGAGATGGGTCCTTTAAGCAATAGCTTCTCCTAGAGGGCCTCCCAAATCAGGGAATAGACCTGGATATGAATGATACCTCCACACACACCCCTCTTACTTTGTCTACTAAACTCCCCTATTTGCCTCCCAATACTACAATAAATAGGAGCCTTTCAGTAGCGCCTTCTGCTAACTGTAATGAAAATACTTACACTGAGTGGCATGCTAGGTGGCAGGCAGTGAGCATCTCTGCAGCCAGGGGATGGGCTAATGCCACTGATCATAAAATAAATAGTATCAGCACAAGTGCCGTGCTTAGGAGCAGGAAAGGGGTTCTGTGAATTTTACCAGAGTTCCTTCGTAAAATTTCACCATCAGCTGAGGGGAGTGATTACTGAGAAATTACCCTGGTCAGAGATGACTTATCTTCCCTCAGAGGTCATACATGTATAAGGCCCTTCATTTTCAGTTATTAGTGAAAAATTCCAGGGTTTCACAAAAGCTTCTATCTGGTTTTTACTTTTTTTTTTTTTCTCACCTGAATTTTAGACCACTCAAATACATGAAAATACTGATTAAGAGAATCCTATACGTTGCATGAGGTAGATGTATTTATGCTAATACACGTGTGTGTGTGTGTGTATGTACTGTTAATATACAGTTCATGAAATTAACTATAGCATTAAACTGCTTTTACTTTCAATATTCTTACTTTTCTGTTTGTTGCTTTTATTCTGTCTTCCCATCCTCCCCTATTAACCCTGATATTTACCCAGAAAACTGAAGTTAATTGTTTACACTGATGTTTTTGCCCATTTTCTAAGTTTTGCAATAAATAAGTTCAGCCTCCGATTTTTGGGTGCCTCTGTTTTTGAGCACCCAGCTCAAGACACCTCCTTGCGCCAGATTTCCAGAAGCGCTGAATGCCCATAGTTCCCATGGACTTTAACTGGAATGGTGGGTGTTCAGCACACAGGGTGCCTCACGTTGGGTATCCAAAAATGGAGGTACCTCAAGTCAGAGGCTGCTTGTGAAAATATTGGCCCAAGCTCTAGGCTATCAACGTGACACCTCTCACCAGAACTGATAAATCCCTGGGAAATTTTAAATAAAATAAAACCTGAAAATGAAGGGCCTTGTAAATATATCTGTGAGTAGCAATGCTTGCCTTTCAAATGGGCTGTCAGGTATTTAAGAAGTGTCGTGGGAGAGATTACCAGTACTACCCTAGTATGGGTCTGTCTACACTTGGAGCTAAGGTGTGAGTCCCAGTGTGTGCAGACATACTCGAGCTACCTCTCTTTGAGCTACCCTGTCATTTTTAGCAAGCTGGTGCGAGTTTGTCTATGCAAGCTGGGACTCGCACCCCTAGCTCCAAGTGTAAACATATCCTACGGAAGGGTGCACACAACTATGAGGATCTCACATATGTACAGGCTACAGTAGGGCTCTTACATGCACATACAAAACCATGGAGAGAACACACACACAACCATAGGGCTGCAGAAATGGGCCCTTACCTGTATCTGAAGATACTGACAAGTGCCAGGCTTGTACCGTGCTTTAACATCGTCTACAGTGAGGAAGATGATGGGAGCAGGCAGGGCTGTTGCATTTTGTGAGCGGGAACCCCATGGGATCTGTCTCACTTCACCAGGGTAATAGGAATTTAAAGGGCAATTTTCTCCTTGTCTCATCAATGCGTTGCTTATACAAACTGTATAGTAGCTAAGGCCACCTGACGGATACTCAGAGCAAACAGCATCAGTGGTGCCGAGCTGGGAAGGGCACTCAGAGGTTGGGTGTCAGCTGGTAAACCTGTGGGTCTGATGCATAGTGGGGCTCCTATGTGAACCTCGAGGGCTCAGTCCTGCCATTATTTCGACATTGGGCATTCGTCCACTTCGGCTTAGCACTGTTACTGCACTCTGGCCTAGCTGCCTCCATTTGTGACTAAACAGCAGCAGAGTTCTGTGCCTCCAGATCCCTGTGCATCAACTTCAATAGCATTAAAAAGGCTCTTGCTATTTCAATAACAAGGACAACGAGGGCATCTTTTTGAGGCGTCTGCACCTTGTGACAGCAGCGGCACTGGCAACTTTCCATGAGCTTTGTGACAGCACTTCATTTGCATTCAAAATCTGTATCCAAATACAATGCACATGCCCGTGGCATTTGCCTGTATGGTGAAACCTACACTAAAGGTCAACCCTCACAGACAACTGACTATTGCAGCCACTTCAGAATATCCCTAAGGAACAGGCAGAATGGCTCCCAATGCTTGGGCTGCTGAAAGCCTTACAGCCCATCTAGCAAAGAGTCTGCTCAGCTAAGCAACAATAAAAATCATTCAGGAGTCTGTGCAGGGGAGGAGAAACACAGCGTGTGACCTGTGCTTGCAACATAGCCTCTTGCCTTGTTTGAGACCCAGACAGTCAACCCCTGCCCAAGGTATCAGTACAATTTAGTTCAACCTTTAGTTAAGGATCAACCTCTGCTAAGAAGCTGTTTTTAGCTGCTCCCGTGAGAGCTGATTTTAGAATACAGGTCTGGCTGTAGATAGTATCTTCCTTCAGCAGCAGTAAAATCCAGCCATTACAGGATTGCATTTCTGAACTCCATGAAGTTTGGGTAACCTCAGCCTATTAGTGCAAATCTCCCACGTCTCTCATCCCATAGGGGAGAGACCGTCTTGTTTGGGGCATGGGGAGACTGAGCCAGATGTGGGACAGAACGAGCCCTTCCAGACACAGGCTACATTTGGGCCATTTGTTTAACATGGTGCCAGGATTACACGGCAGGAGGGGCCCGGTTTTATTTGCCCCACTGCAGTGTTAGGAGGGAACTGAAAGAAAAAAGGGTTTTTCAACTCAGCCTATGAAATCTGCTAAGCCAGCAAGTTGAGCCTTTTCACTGAGATGTGATCAGACTTAATTTGACAGCGATTTCTTAAAATATTTAAAGAGCTGCCTGGAATAAACTCATCGCTTCCGAGTAGTGACCTAAATTACACTAGCTGTAAACTTCATTAGAAAGTGGATTTGTGTGCCTGCCAGGAACAAGGCACTTGTAATTTCATTGATCTGGCCAAGCCCATATGCTTTATGAATGCTTCCTTTGGCACATCGCAGCACAGTACTATCAAAGCTTTTTTGTTCAGCAGTTGTGTGTGTGGTGGGTTTGTTTTTCTCTTCCCAGTAAAAATGCATGATTTGTTTACCAATTGCGCTGTGAAATAGAGGAGTCGAGCCATCCCACTGGCTGTATGGATTCTGATACAACAGTCACAAAGGTAAATGTAGCTTCTGATCATCTTTGCCCAGCTTGAGACACTTTTCTCTCTTATGCAAGTCGCCCTCCCCCTCTCTCAGGCCTAGTGTTACAGGGACATGGGAGAGGTGGCCACAGTTCTCGGCAGCTGTCTGGTCATGCAGCTCTGAGTGCTGGCCACAAGGGGTGCCACACAGCCCTGAAAAAAGCTTCCTTTGCCTCTCCCCAGCCCAAAGGACCCCCACAATATTGTACCTCTCTACATCACTTCTAGCCTCTCAACCTAGGAAGCATGGGACTCAGTCTTGCATCCACTGGTGCCTACACCTTTCTGTGACCTCTGCCAGCTTCGGCAGCATTCAGTCGGCACTTTTTTATCTAGATCTAGGCCCACGTTTTCAGAAGCAGCCTCCGATTTTTGGGTGCCTCTGTTTTTGAGCACCCAGCTCAAGACACCTCCTTGCGCCAGATTTCCAGAAGCGCTGAATGCCCATAGTTCCCATGGACTTTAACTGGAATGGTGGGTGTTCAGCACACAGGGTGCCTCACGTTGGGTATCCAAAAATGGAGGTACCTCAAGTCAGAGGCTGCTTGTGAAAATATTGGCCCAAGCTCTAGGCTATCAACGTGACACCTCTCACCAGAACTAAACCCACTCGAAGTGCCCCATGCTCAGAGCGGGTAAAGCATAGGCCCTAACAGCACAATGCCTTGCTGCCTGTCAATGTGTCTCACTGCTGTTCTGGACTCAGGGACCCAGCTCTAGGCGTGAGAAGATCCCATTCAGTCTTTGGATTCCCTGCTGATACTGTCAGCAAGGGTGTGGTTTTTATGCTGTGCATACCTGTGCACTAAGAGTTGTTATGGTACCTACATTTTACACAGACCTCCAAAGAGGATGATTGCTTTCTATTACTCCCGACCTAGGCTGGGTTTGAACTCTCGATCTGAAAAGGAAAGGCCTTGGAGTCATTCAGTGCACTGACCAATGAGACTCCTGTGACAGTTAGGAGATACGTCTGTGTCAAACTAGAAATTCTATTTTGTTTTCGGAATGATTGTGATCTTCCCTATGGATTAGAGCATCCATTTTGTAGCAGAGGCTCAACACTTAGGGTATGTCTACACTACGAAATTAGGTCGAAATTATAGAAGTCGGTTTTATAGAAATCGTTTTTATACAGTCGATTGTGTGTGTCCCCACACAAAATGCTCTAAGTGCATTAAGTCGGCGGACTTCGTCCACAGTACCGAGGCTAGCGTCGACTTCTGGAGCGTTGCACTGTGGGTAGCTATCCCACAGTTCCCGCAGTCTCCGCCGCCCATTGGAATTCTGGGTTGAGATCCCAATGCCTGATGGGGCAAAAACAGTGTCGCGGGTGATTCTGGGTACATGTCGTCAGGCCCCCACTCCCTCCCTCCCTCCCTCCCT
>QXTE01000220.1:1078369-1192614 GCA_003942145.1 Platysternon megacephalum | reverse complement strand
CTTAGTAGACAGACATGAGACAGAGACATTAAGACAGAGCAATCAAGGACCATCAGCACTGAACAGCTCTTCCCTCCAATGGGTTTTCTGCCAGCAGGGCCATTGGCTTTGAATGGCTCTCTTTTCACAGAAGTCGATGGGGGAGGCAGGAGCTGGAGCCTAGACCTTCCCCAGCTTGCAGCATATAGGAAAAGAGAGGACAGAGTCATTGTTAAAAGGGGCACGTTTCTAAGCAAGGGAGGCCTGTCCCTCACCATGTGCAGGAAACCTACAACTTCCAAGAAGGCAGGGAGAGCTCGGCCAAACCCAGGACTCACAGGGGTGGTGAGCTCAGGCTAAGGGGGATGTGTTGAGGAGTTCGGTGTTTTCCATAGAACTGTACTTCTCTCTTGTGCTTTTTTAAAGAGTAAAGTGTGAATGAGCAATTTCTGTGCTAAGCCTGCGCGCCTTGCTTTACAGTCACGTGGTTCCTGAAGAGAGAAACTAGAAAACCAGAGCCCCCACAGCCAGCTGGACTTGAGGGGAAACATCTCTAAGCAACTGTGGGGCTTGGGAGGGCTGTACTGGTTCTAGGTGGCTGGATTGTAGGATTCCACTGCCCAAAAGGATGCCAGATACAGGGTCTGTACCTGGGAGTGCCCAAGAGACCCAGAGCTAGGGACAGTGACCAGTCACTACCCAGACCTAAGGGGGCTTAGAAGCACATGGGATTCAGCAGTTGGATCCAATCACAACAGAGCAGTGTCTACCCTGAGAGCATGACCGGACTGGTTTATGACACCTCCCACTTCCTAATCTCACAGCTGGAGATCATATGAGGAGTACCCTTTCCAGTCTAGGTTGTTGAACCTAACACCCTGGTTCCTTTTATGCTGTGACTTTTTGGGTACCCTCTGCCTCCTCTTACATTCTAAACTGTGGAATATATCCACATCTATTATGAAGACCTCCCCACTTTGAGAATTCAACCTCTTTGTCCTAGGCACCCTTCTTACAACTGATAGCCGTCTCTGGCACAGTTGGGTTGGGAAAAATGTGTTTCCTCTCCCAGCCCTGGTATATGCTTGGCAGATGAGCCTGCTCACATATACAAATTATTATTTATATTACAGGAGCATCAACAGGACCTGATCTAACCTGGGACCCCATTGTGCTTGGGTTATTACAAATGCAAAGTAAGACAGTCCCTGCCATGAAAACTTCGTTCTCTGAATAAGTTGGTTGGTGTGACTGGTCTCTGCACAAATTACATACAGGCCTTGCAAAATTCTGCTCAGCTGGGGCCAATAACTCATTTTGCCAAGGAGTGGACAAAATGTCATTAATTGCTTCAGTCTCCTCATGAAGGACAGACTAGCAGATTTATGCTGGGGCTGGTAAGTTTTCATGAGAGATTTTTCAAGGCAGAATCAAAGGGAAAATACCAACGCAACCGCTTTTTGTGCTGACGGTCTCATCTCCCCACTCAGAAGCCCAACATGAGTTTTATTTGGCTTCTCTGATTCCTGGCACAAAGGAGCCTCAGGTGCAGCAAACCTGGGCTGCTATCCCCTCCCCCATGCATATCTCTCTGAAAGGAGCAAAGAATCCTGTGGCACCTTATAGACTAACAGACGTTTTGCAGCATGAGCTTTCGTGGGTGAATACCCACTTCTTCGGATGCAAGTAGTGGAAATCTCCAGGGGCAGGTATATATATGCAAGCAAGAAGCAAGCTGAAAGGAGCTACAAATGAAAGGAAAAACAAATGCAGATGAGATAACACAGCTCCCCTTGGAGGTAAATTGGCCTCCTCCTTCCCCTAGTAAAGTCCCACGTGATTGGACTACGAGAGGCACTGCTTTGCCTTATCAATATTATGACAATTAATTTTCATAAGCAAAGGAGGAAACCAGCACTTGAATAAAGAGCTGGCGCTGCTGCCATATGGGTCTGTGTTAAACTAATACACTGGATATGGAACCCGCAGGTGCCCAGACAATGATTAAATTAATTTTCCATAAATCTGAGCAGTTTTACTAGTTCTTTATCCTCCCCTTGCCTCTAACATGGTTATTGTTGTTTATTATTTGCTGCAAGCTTGCAATAAACTTGCTGCTAATTTCCTTTTGGCTGGATGCTTGCCGGAGGGGCACCCAGTATAACCTCATGTTGCCAGGATATCTTGCACAGTTTAATCTCTGGCTGTCAGGTGGCTTTGTCTTGCCAGCCATGTGCAAAAGAGCACCCTTTGTTTCTACTCCCACGTCCTACCTCCAGTCTCTGAAGGCCTGGGGCTAGGAAAGTCCTGTTTGTACCACTTAACCTCTGGGGACGCTGTGCCCAGATGGGAGGGGACTCACAAAAGGCGCTCAAGTGATTAGAGTGTTTCCAATGAGAACACTCCTGCCTGGCAAAAACAACTTTGATTGCAGAAAATGCAGAAGGGGGATGAGGCTGTTTGGCTTATTTACATCTTGGTTCTAGAAGTGGGACAGTGCATTAAACTCTGTTTAAAGGAAGACAAATGGTCCCTCTCCATTCTACTTGTAACTTTGATGGCTCAGGGATTCTGTTCCCCTGTCTGTGACCTGGCTGCTGTGTAGGCTGTGGGATCCTATCCTCCTGTGATGGGTATATAGGCTCTGGGATTCTAGCCTGCCTGGGACCTAGCTGTTGTGCAGGCTCTGGGATCCCATCCTTCTCTCTGTGACCTGACTCAAATCAAGTAGTTAGTCCAATCTAACTACTACTATGTGCGCTCAGAATTCACTGCAGGTGCACTCATTTGCGCCCCCTCACCCCCCAACAGCTGGTCATGCTGTAACCTGGCTGAAAATGTCTCCCTAAGTGTAACATACCAAAATATAATCAAAGCAGCAATTTTCTTCAAAAATGTGATCTCTTTAGTATCTCTTTCCTTAGGCCGTCTAATCTCTGCCAACAGAACTAAAGATGGGGGAGGATTTTTTCTATATTTAGCTTTGGAGAAATTGCTATAACTAATCGGATTTAGGATACTCTGCTCTCTTTTATTTTATCTCCCCCACTCAAGTCCTTTTCATGTGACTATAGGCTGCAGTTCACCAGCTCTCAGCCTTTTCTGTTTTTGTTTTTTTTCATGGAGTCGATTAATAACCTCAAAGAATAACACCTACAGCTGTTTCGTTTGCAGCTGCTGGGCATGGAGACTAATTACTGGCCCTCGGAACCTCTGTCGCCCTACTTTGCATGTAAAAGTGCCGATGAATCGGAACTGGCTGAGGAGATGGTTATGCCTCCTGCAAGAATAAAAGGAATGTGATTTGGGTAGTTATTTTTAGCCTTTTCAAATGAAATGTAAAAAGGCCCTTGGGCATCTTTTGTCCTTATAAATCTGATCATATCCATGATATGGTTCGCATGGTACATTGCACCAACTTTTTGCAGTTAGCTAACCTAAATTTGTGTCTTGCAAAATCAGGGGGTATGATTTAGCAATGCATTAACAGGGAAGGGTTTATATTAAAACAGTGTAAGTGAAATCTTTAGATGGGTGGGCTTGTAAAAAGCAAGACTCCCTGCATCATACTTAGCCAGTTTTTAAGGCACTTCTAAGAATGTTCTACCATTCTCAGAGCAGTAGATCATCTTTTGTTTAAAACACACACTCACACACACTCACTCACTCTCTCATCAGGTAGGACTTTGTATCATGGTTCTGGTAGATCCAAACAACCACAAATATTGGATCTGGATCCAGGTCTCAGATTACCAGCACGAGCCCATCATGGCTTTCTAAGAATGGCCATACTGGGTTATACCCATGGTCCATCTAGCCCTGTATTCTGTTTCTGACAGTGGCCAGTGGCAAATACGTCAGAGGGAATGAACAGAACAGGGCCAACAATCCATGATCCATCCCCTGTTGTCAAGTCCCAGCTTCTAGCAGTCAGAGGTTTAGGGACACCTAGAGCATGCATCCCTGGCCATCTTGGCTAATAGCCATTGATGGACCTATCCTCCATGAACTTATCTAAATCTTTTTTGAACCCACTTATAGTCTTGGCCTTCACAACATCCCCAGGCAACAAGTTCCATAGGTTAACTGTGTGTTGTGTGAAGAAATACTTCCTTTTGATTGTTTTAAACCTGTTGCTTATTAATTTCATTGGTTATCCCCTAGTTCTTGTGTTATGTGAAGGGGTAAATAACACTTCCTTATTCACTTTCTCCCCAACATTCATCATTTTATAGACCTCTATCATATCCCCCCTTAGTCATCTCTTTTCTAAGCTGACCAGTGCCAGTCTTTTTCATCTCTCCTCATATGGAAGCTGTTCCATACCTCTAGTCATTTTTGTTGCTCTTCTCTGTACCTTTTCCTTTTTCGAGATGGGACTGTGACACTGGTGGACCAGGTGCCAGCTCATGGCAAGGCCCCACGCCTCACTGAACATTTACAAATGCATAGCTGAAAACCTGTCTTGCTTACCTATGTGTTTAGTATCATCAAAATAGATATTAGATGTTACGTTGATAAGAATGTGTTTAGGGTTTTTTTTATAATGCTTGTAGGAGGCTGCATTTATTGAGCTCACTTATAACCTCTATAGCCCATGGTATAAAGTTACATTGAGTATTTGCATTGTAAACCTCTGTAATTGGGTAACTCACCAAACAGGAAAAGAAGCATTAATTAAGGTAAAGTGCTCATCCTGCATACAAGATAGCCCATTGGTGGCAGATGAGGTATTGTGTAGCATCAAAGGACAGAGGCCCTGCTGATTGCATTCCTAACTCCCTCTAGAAAGGAGAGACCTACACATGAACTCATCTCATCAGTTTGGACTCTGGAGTGGAGGGGATAAAAATCCCTGACAAGGAGAAACTGGGTCTCTTTCATGCTGTCTGGACTTTGAGGGGCAACAATTCCTAAACATAAGCAAAGAGATCCCCATGCTGCTTGGCATGGGTTAGCTCTGAAAGGCATTTTGAATTGACAGATTTCTACATCTCTGTCCCCTTTTGAGTTACAGACTGACACTCATTTGTGTTAGATATGCTTGCTTTAACCTGTAAATAATGCTATTATTCCTTTTTCCTAATAAAAATTTAGTTAGTTTATTACAGGATTGGCTAAAAGCATTGTTTTGGTGTGTGGTCTAAGTGCAATTGATCTGGGGCAAGTAGCTGGTCCCTTGGGATTGGAAGTAACCTGAATATTTTCAAGTATCAGAGGGTAGCCATGTTAGTCTGTATCCACAAAAACAACGAGGAGTCCGGTGGCACCTACCACAGGACAGGCCCAATAAGGAAAATAACAAAACAACACTGGCCATCACATAGAGCCCCCAGCTAAAACCTCTCCAGCACATCCTCAATGATCTACAACCTATCCTGGGAAATGACCCCTCACTCTCACAGACCTTGGGAGGTAGGCCAGTCCTCGCTTACAGACAGCCCCCCAACCTGAAGCAAATACTCACCAGCAACTACACACCACACCACAGAAACACTAACCCAGGAACCAATCCCTGTAACAAACCCTGTTGCCTACTCTGTCCCCATATCTACTCTAGCGACACCATCATAGGACCCAACCACATCAGCCACGCCATCAGGGGCTCATTCACCTTCACATCTACTACTGTGATATATGCCATCATGTGCCAGCAATGGCCCTCTGCCATGTACATTGGCCAAACTGGACAGTCTCTACGTAAAAGAATAAATGGACACAAATCAGACATCAGGAATGGTAACATACAAAAGCCAGTAGGGGAACACTTCAATCTCCCTGGACATTCAACAACAGATTTAAACGTAGCCATCCTGCAACAAAAAAACTTCAAAAACAGACTTCAAAGAGAAACTGCAGAACTACAATTCATTTGCAAACTTAACACCATTTAGTTGGGCTTGAATAGGGACTGGGAGTGGCTGGCTCACCACAAAAGCAATTTTCCCTCTCTTGCTATTGACACCTCCTCATCAATTATTGGGAGTGGAATACATCCACCCTGACTGAATTGGCCCTGTCAACCCTGGTTCTCCACTCGTAAGGTAACTCCCGTCTCTTCATGTGCCATTATATATATGCCTGTATCTGTAATTTTCACTCCATGCATCCGAAGAAGTGGTTTTTTACCCATGAAAGCTTATGCCCAAATAAATCTGTTAGTCTTTAAGGTGCCACTGGACTCCTGAATATTTTGTGATTTTTGGTGTAAGTAGGGTGACCAGATGTCCCGATTTTATAGGGACAGTCCCAATTTTTTGGTCTTTTTCTTATATTGGCTCCTATTACCCCTCCACCCCCGTCCCAATTTTTCACACTTGCTGTCTGGTCGCCCTAGGTGTAAGTCACCATATATCACATAGTCCAACTTGTCTGGGTGGCAAGATACACTGGAGTGCCCAAGGGGACTGTCTGTGACTCCATGGTAAGACTGTTACAGTAATCCAGGAGTTCACATTTGTTACTGGGTTGGTGAAATGTAATTATAGAATTTACAACCAGTTTGGGGTGTCTGCCCTGCTTTTTGACAGTCTGCTCTGAAGTTGATACTCTCAGCCATGAGCCATTGTAGACAATGTGACAAGAGCAACCAGAACTGCATGCAGTATTCAAATGTGGGTGTACCATGGATTTATATAGTGACATTATGATATTTTCTGTCTTATCTATCCCTTTCTTGATGCTTCTTAACCTTCTGTTAGCTTTGTTGACTGCCACTGCACACCGAGTAGATGTTTTCAGAGAACTATCCACAATGACTCCAAGCTCTCTTGAGTGGGAACAGCTATTTCCAAACCCATCATTTTTTATGTGTAGTTGGGATTATGTTTTCCAATGTGTATTACTTTACATTTATCAATATTGAATTTCATCTACTATTTTCTTGTCCAGCCATCCAGTCTTGTGAGAGCCTTTGTAACTCTTCGCAGTCAGCTTTGGACTTAACTAGCTTGAGTAATTTAGTATTGTCTGCAAACTTTGCCACCTTACTGTTCACCTCCTTTTCCAGATCATTTATGAAATGTGGAACAGTGCTGGTCCCCAGTACAGATCCTTGGGGGACCCTGCCATTTACCTCTCTCCATTGTAAAAACTGGCCATTTATTCCTACCATTTGTTTCCTATCTTTTTTAACCAGTTACTGATCAATGAGAGGATCATCCCTCTTATCCCATGACTGCTTACTTTGCTTAAGAGCCTTTCGTCACATTCAAGTTCCTAGCTTATAGGTGTGAACATAATAAAAACCTTCATTGCAAATTGGACCCTTTGTTGACAGCCATAGCAGAGAGACCAAGGACCGAATAGACCATAGTTGCTAAATATATTCTCTCTTGTCTCTAGAGAAATGGGGCCAAGTTTTCTGTGGGTGTAACTTCAATGGAGTTATGTCAACACTTACTTTGTCTTCATTTCTCTAGAGATGAGAAGATGTGTTCAATCCTTAACCATAAGGAGGCCAAATTGCAATCGTAGTTTTTATTATGAGGTGCAGTAATCAAAATAGTTACACAAGCAGAAAATTTGGCCCATGATCTCCAGGTCAAAGCTGAGGAATGTTGTTGCTGTTGTGGGTGTGGAAAATTTGAAGAGCTGCTTCCCATGCTGTATCAGATCTGTGGGTGAAGAGAGAAATACAGTTTCCAGTGCCCTCTGTGTAGCCCCTTTCATTAACATTAAACTCATTGAGTCTGCAATGGAAAAAATTAAATGGGATGAGCATCTGCCCCAAATTATGCTTTCTATTCAGGCTGCTGCTTCTGCAAGTGTGTTACATTCTTAATGTGTCTTGCTTTCTTCGTTTAGTCTCTAAAATGCAGGCACTCCTATGGAGCACAATGAGGTTTCCTTTACCTAATGAAGACAAATTAAAGCAGACTGAGCGTGTATATCAAAAAATGGGATTGCCTTGGGTACAAGACTAGAATTAATATGAACAGTTCTGCTGATCACAAACTAGGAGCATTTATTTCCAGCGGCTTGGGAACAGCATAGTGAAACTTATGTTTCTAAAGAGATTGTTGGATGAAAGTTGCTAACAAATGCCTGGTCTACATACAGCATTCCTCTAACTATATTTACCAGCATAACTATTTTGGTTCAGAGAATGACTTAAAAATGAAATAGTTATACAGCGGCAACTCCTAGTGTGGATGCAATTATACCAGTATAAAGGTGCTGTTTACTGGTAAGGGGAGAGGGATAGCTCAGTGGTTTGCGCATTGGCCTGCTAAACCCAGGGTTGTGAGTTTAATCCTTGAGGGGGCCACTTAGGGATCTGGGGCAAAAATCAGTACTTGGTCCTGTTAGTGAAGGCAGGGGGCTGGACTCAATGACCTTTTGGGGTCCCTTCCAGTTCTATGAGATTGGTATATCTCCATATATATATTTCCCTTCTTGTATGGGAATAAGCTATGCAGCTATAAGCACCTTTACAGCAATATAACTGTGCCTGCGCAAGAGTAGACAACCTCTACAGGCTCAATCCAGCTCCTTGGAAGTCAATGAAAAGGCTCCCATTGACTTTAGGGGGAGGTGGATTGGGACCTACATGCAAAGAAGCTGACTGTCAAATAGCTGGATTTTACTGGTAATTTTTAATATTGCACATTATTTATTCTATTAATGAGAAGGGATTGTTGTTTATTACTATGTCTATGCTATTATAAAAATGCATGACACTTTACAGGCAAATAGGGATGATATCTACACCCTGAATAGCTTACAACGTCAGAGCCTGATTTAATGTCAATTGAAGTCCATGGGAGTCTTTCTATTGACTTCAGTGGGTGTTTGGATTGGGCCCTAAGGTCCTGATCCAGCAATGTGCTCCCCCAGCATTGGCCCTTATGCCTTCGTGCAATCCGATTAATTTCTTCTTTTCCATACCCACAAACCCAGTTACTAAGAGGGACATCAAACAGCCTTTTGGATTTATTTTGAAAGGATTTTAGTTGAGCTTTGCATTTTCTGAACCACTTAATCAAGAATCATGTTTTTCAAATGACTGACAAGTGTCATTTGCTAGTTTATTAGACAAAGGCAGCCCCTGAGTCACTATCTGAACCGAGGACTGGATGGCCCAGTGACTAGTAATTGGCGTTTCACCTCTAGGTAACCGGTTGTCACCCCAGGTCAGTTTTTGTCATCTGATGGCTGTTCATTCATGTATGTGAACTGACTTGGATAGCTGAGAGCAGTTTCCAGGGACAGCACTCTCACATCATTAACCCACCACCAAGCCTGGCACTAACTGGTGCCTTTTTTGGCAGTCTCAGTATAGATGCCAAGAACTAAAGTGCACAGAAAGTGAACTACCTTCTCTCCCCTAGAGTGTGTCCCTTCAGTTCAATACAGATGCACATTGGTGGAGCAGTGAGGGGAAATTTATGAAGTCTCTTCCAAGGAACTACTGGCTAGATTTTAGGTCTCTGTTGGTGCAGGTATGTCCAAAAGCACCTAAGAAAGTTAAGTGCCTATGTCCCATTCAAATCAATAGGACGTAGGCACCTACCCTGTTTATGGGAAATCCCACTAGGCACCTTCCTGCCTCCTTAGGCACCTAAATATCCTTGAAAATCTGGCCCTACCTGCTTTTGTGGGAAATCAGAGCCTGATTCTCTTCTCAGTTACAACAGCTTGGTGCTGGTGTAATTGCATTGATTTGAATGGGGCAACTCCTGAGTTACAGTGATATGAGAGAGATCAGAGTCAGATTCTGAGGGTACGTCTACACTGCAAAAAGAAACCCTGTGGCAGCGAGTGTCCAATCCTAGGACAGATGACTCAGGCTTGTGCTTAGGGTGACCAGACAGGAAATGTGAACAATTCGGGACAGGGAGTGGGGGGTAATAGGAGCCTATATAAGAAAAAGACCCAAAAATCAGGGCTGTCCCTATAAAATCGGGACATCTGGTCACCCTACTTGCACTGCAGAGCTAAAATAGCAGTGTCAATGTTCCTGCTCGAGCTGGAGCCTAGGCTCTGAAACCCAGCAAATCAGCTGATCGTGGCTCTGAGCCTCGCCGCTGTGTTTTTGGCAGTTACTGCCAGTGTGGCATCCTCCACCAATATTAAAATCCCTATATAAGCGAAAAATCCTCCTCCTTTTGCATCACAAACTAGGTGATTCTTTCCCTTCACACTGCAAAGCACGCTTGCACCAGTGTCTCACATGGATAATTGCGGGATGAAATCATATTGATTGCGTCACAGATGCTGCTGATGTTAATTTCTCCATGAAGTCTGTGCTATCAGCCTCCTGAGTGTTATCACAGATGGGTGAGGCAATGAATGTCAGGTCTGATGCTTAACCAAAATGTGCGCTAACCCCCGTCTCATCCTGTTTTCATTATTTACGATGCCAGCAGATCCCCTCCTGCTGCACTAGCCCTGTGTGTTATGGGTGCTGACTTTAAATTCCATATAGGAGGCACTGCATAAATGGAATAGATTTGTTACACTCACTGTGGTCACATGCTCATCCTGATTCATAAATTTCATGAATCAGAACTTGGTCCTATATGCCAATACTGGTCTGCGTAAATCTTAGCATGCTATTGGCATCTGTGCTGTGACGTAGGTCAGTGGAAGCAGAGTGCTGGCAGCTGAGCCTAACTGGCCAGCTCCCAGCTTCTGAATCAATTTTCCTATAAGTCATTTGAGAGCAAAAGCAAAAAGCATATTCCCAACTGTTAGTGACTCAGGACACCGAGACCTAAGGCTCCAGGGTGCAAGTTTCTCTAAGAATGCCATTAGCCCAGTTCTCAGTCATGTGAGTGCTGGATAAATGTTACTGTAGTTGAAGTGTTCAATGAGCTACTAGTTAGCAGCATGATCCAATGGATCAGTGACCAGCCTAAATCTCAAATGAGCTGGGTTCTCGTCTTGGCTCTGCCACAGATTCATTGTGTGACCTTAAGTGTAACATTTTATGGGCCTCAATTTCCTCCTCTGTAAAATGGGGATAATAAATACCTTCCCTGCCTTTGTACAGTACTTTAAGATCTCCACATGAAAAGTGCTATGTTAGCACTCTTTCTCTTTCAAATCCTCCCCCAAAACTCACTTATTCCATTAAGTCTTTAAAAGTTCATACACCTCCTCCAGATCATCCCATTGCAGCATGCACTTGTAGGGGATGTCTACGCTGCAGTCAGGAGGGATGATTGCAGCACAAGTAGGCATACCCAAGTTAGCTTTGAGCCAACTTGCTAAAAGTAGCAGTGTAGTGGCAGCAGCATGGGCTTGTTGCCTGAGTACATACCCAGGGTCCTGGGTGAGACTGTACACCAGCAGCTAGCCTGTGCCGCCGTCCATGCTGTGGTTACACTCCATTTTTAGCAAGCTGGCTCAATCAAAGCTAGCTCAGCTATGCCCACTCATGCTGCAATCACACCTTTCTTTTGCAATGCAGGTATACCCTTTATGTCTAAATTGTTTTGTCACGTCTGAACCAGAATGCTAGTTCACTTGGGCACAGACCATGTCTTATTAATTGTTTGTCAATCATCATGCTCATTTTACCTGAGAAAGGAGTGCAGGATTGGGGCCTTTTTATGATTTTGGGGGCTTGAGAACTGGATTCTGTTCTCAGTTACATCAGTGCAAATCACTTATTCCACTGACTTACCTGCAGTTACTTTTGATTTACACCAGCATATCTGAGATCAAAATCTGATCCTTTGGTTTGTAGCATTTTAATTTATTTAGGGTTTAGCAATCAGAATTTGCATCTGTCTGTGATCTGTCCTGCTGAGTATTACTCACAACTTCCTTCTTTCTTGCTCTTTTAACACAACAGCAGCAAAGACACAAGTTGCTTTTCAGTGTTTAGCAAAGTATAATTGAATTCTTTCCCTGACTTTGTGATTTGTAATGAAAGGCAAGGACCAGGTCCATCCCTGGTGAAACTCCATGAACTTTTGTGGAATTATATAAAAGATTAATTTGGACACAAGCTGTTTTATGTGCCCAGAAAATCACAGCACACTGGTCCTGGTCAATTTCACTTTAGGGTAACTATTATTTATTAATAATGTATCCTATGTCAACAATTCCCATTGACTCCAGTGAGAATATTGCCTGAAAACAGAGTAAATAACTGTTGTATAATCAGAATACATAACACTGGAGAATGTAGTCTGAGAAACACATTCACGTGATGGGGAGTGACCTTATATAACCCATACAGGGTTTAACTTCCCTCTGTGCCTAGTAAGCCACATCCCTTAACTGCTGAAAACATTTGTTGTGTCGTACTTTCAATCTGTATCCTCTAGGGCAGGCTTCAACCCTCCTGCTCCTTTTCTTATGCATGAAAAAGACCTTTCTTCGCAACCTTTCATAAGACACTTCAGTCTGCTGTTTCTTAATTCACATCCTTTCTAAAGACTCACTTCTGTGATGCCCATAAGCAGTGAGTCAACAATCATCATAAATCATATTAATAGTAATATTTTTTTAAAACTTAGTGAGTCCTTCCTTTGTGCCTGTCTTGCTAAACTGTAGTTTAAACTGTAGTCTTCAGTGTAGGGACTGTTGATATTTTTTTATTTGTACATCACCAAACATAATGTCAGCACTTAAAGAATACATTAATAACTTCTTCCCCTTTCACCAAAGACAACCTAGTTCCTTTTTTTAAAAAAAGCCACCTTAATGAAGATTTACTGCTTGTATTCTGGAATTGGGGGAATTGCACTAGAATTTAGATTACACAGAATCTAATGAGATAAAATGTCTGAGTAAAGAGGACCATACAGTGGAATCTGTATGGAGGCAAATTCTAGGAACACAAATATACTAATAGGGTTATTTTACTGGCCTTCATATCAGGAAAAGGATATTGGGTGCTAGGGTTGCCAATTTTGGTTGGATCTATTCCTGGAGATTTCATCACATGACATAATCTTTAATTAAAGATTATTCTTTAATTCTCGGAGACTCCAGGCCAGTCCTGGAGGGTTGGTAACCCTATTGGGCACACAATGCTGAGGACAATCAAAAAGCCAACTAAGTCTAATAACACAGTATTGCTGGGTGACTTCACGTATGTGCACATAAAACTGGTCAAATGCTACAATGGGAAAAGGTTTAGAGAAGCAATTTCTCAACACCTTAAATAACTGCTTCTTGTAACAGCTAATATGAGAGAACATCAGAGGAGAGGCTATTACTGACTTAGTCCTAAGTACCAGACAGGTTGGTTCAAAAAATAACTATAGTTGAATCCCTAATTAATCGTGATCAAAATATAATTAAGTTCAATGTCCTCAGGGAAGGAATTGTACCAAAAATATTACTGTGGCACTTCAGAAAGAGGGATTTCAAAAGTATGAGACAGCTAGTCAAAAAGGCCCTTATGTCCAAAGTGAGGAAATTAAGATCTTTGAACAGCATGAGGTCATGTAACCATCTCATAATAGAATTCCAGGGGGCATGCACAGAATCTGGCCCCTAATTTCTAAGTTATTATTGTAAAGCAATTTAGGATACCCTGAGTGGAAAAACCAGTACAGAAAACCAAATTGTATTTCTTGCTCTGGGCACGTTACAGATTATATGGTTATCATTATAAACGTGTAGTAAGACAGCTCTCTCCCAGCGATCCACATCTGCAGAGCATCCCAGCCTCAGTAATATCTGGCTGAATAAAGATCGAACAGCTAATCAAAGCCAGGGAAAGATGAGTGCTATTGGAATGATTGCGGGGAGGGGTGAATAGTGTGTGCCCTCTATAAATGGGAGAGCATCCATACTGTAATCAATTTACTATTGGTGGCAAATCAGCCTTCATAGAATTTTATGTTGATAACATCAGGAAACCGAAATTCAGAGGAGAGTTTTATTCCAGATTCATTTTATTATGAGTGGAGATACCAGGAGGGGATGGCTAGGTGGTCTAAGAGTCAGGGTTTAACACTAATACATTTATTTTTCAGTTGAAATAATGTCTTAGGCCTGAGTCCTGCAAGGAAGCAGGGGCGGTGCTTGCAGGCAGGGGCTAGGGCAGCGCGCAGAGCCACCTGCCCTCAGATATGCTGCCACTTCCGGGAGCCACCCGGCTGGAGCCTATACCCCGAACCCCCTCCTGCACCCTCACCCCCTGCCCCAGCCCCCAAACTCCCTCCCAGAGCCTGAACCCCCTCCCGCACGCCAACCCCTTGCCCCAGGCTCAGCCCGAGCCCTCCTACACTCCGAACCCTTCAGCCCCAGCCCAGAGCCCACACCACATCCCGCAGCCCAACCCCCTGCCCCAGCACGGTGAAAGTGAGTGAGGGTGGGGAAGAGCCAGCGACGGAGGGAGTGGGGCTGGAGGGAGCAGGGGTTGAGGCATTGGGCAAGGGGTGGGATGGGGCGAGGGTGTTTGGGTTTGTGCGATTAGACAGTTGACAACCCTAGATGAAACTTGGGGGTATGCAAGACCAATCAGACTCCTGAAAGGGGTACAGTAATCTGGAAAAGTTCAGAGCCACAGTCCTAGGAGGATCCCCAGCCTGCCCCTCCATCTAGACAGAGCCCTTGCCGAGCTGCAGCATGTAGGCCTCCCAGCCTCAGTGCAGGTGCCTGCTGCAGTTTGTCTGTGCTGGGGGTGGGACTCTCCCCTGCATTGCTATTATTCCTAGTGTATTTACATGCTGGTTAATTATGGGGAGGGGCTGCACAGGGGCAGGCTGGGGCTGAACGACTGGAGCGCCCCCTCCCGTCTAGTAGCCCAGCTCAGTGCTACATGCTGCCAGCCTCAGGCCTGAGGGCAGGAGGGAGAGACCTCCCTCCGCCAATCATACCAGCGCATGCGCAGGATCTGACAGCCGGCCCGGTCGCCTCTCCGCCTGGCTCCTCAACCGCGCACGCGCAAAAGTGCAAAGCCAGACAGTCCCGTGCTGTGCCTAGACGGGCCTAGGATGCGCACGCGCAATACTTAATAGAGTGTCCTGTGTGCGCGTCCGCAGGCCGCGCACGCGTTGGCAGGTGGCCAGGCTCCTCCTTTCTCCCGTCACTAGTAACAGCAGGCGGCCGCTGCCTCCTCCCCGGAACCGGCCGGTGGCGGAGCCCGGAGGCGACATGAGGCCAGAACCCAGCCGGTCTTTGTGACAGGAGGTGAGTAGGTGGCACCGACCGGCACCCCAAAGCCCCCTTCCCTGCTGCGCGCCTTCCCCACTTCTCCCACCTGTCCCCGCCTCTTCCCCGCTCATCCCTTCCCCTGCGCCCTCCGAGCCCCCCCTCCGACCCCTCTCCCGTGTCGTCGTCCCCGCTTCCCCTCCCCGTCCGACCCCTCTCCCGTGTGTCCCCCTCCCCGTCCGACCCCTCTCCCGTGTCCCCCTCGCTTCCCCTCCCCGTCCGACCCCTCTCCCGTGTCCCCCTCGCTTCCCCTCCCTGTCCGACCCCTCTCCCCCCTCCCCCTCCGACCCCTCTCCCGTGTCCCCCTCCCTGTCCGACCCCTCTCCCGTGTCCCCCCCCCGTCCCCCCCCCCCCCCCCGTGCGCCCCCCCCCCCCCCCGCTCCCCCTCCCCGTCCGCCCCCTCTGCCGTGTGTTCCCCGCTTCCCCTCGACGTCCGCCCCGTGTGTCCCCCGCTTCCCCTCTCCCTCCGCCCCCTGTCCCCCCCCCCGCCCGACCCCTCTCCCGTGTGTTCCTCGCTTCCCCTCCCCGTCCGCCCCCTCGCCCGTGTCCCCCTCGCTTCCCCTCCCCTTCCGACCCCCCTCCCGGGTGTCCCCCGCCTCCCCCCTCCCTCCGACCCCTGTGTCCCCCCCTCTCCCGCTCGCTCCCAACCCCCCCCCGTTTCTCCCCCCCCTCACCCGTCCCCCCCCCCCCCCCGGTGTTCCCCCCTTCCCCCCCCCTCCCACCCCCCCCCCCCGTGGTCCCCCCCTCCCCCCCCGACCCCTCTCCCGTGTGTCCCCCGCTTCCCCTCCCTGTCCGACCCCTCTCCCGTGTCCCCCCTCCCTGTCCGACCCCTCTCCCGTGTCCCCCCCGCGTCCCCTCCCGCTGCCCCCTTTCTCCCTGTATCCCGTACCCTGGTCCTGCGCCCCTACCCTGCCCGGGTACCCCCACCCTCTCCAACTTGTGCCCCTATGTCTGCCCCCCTGCCCTGGTACCCCCACCCCATACCCCCATACCCTGGTACTCCCACCCTCTCCATCCTGTGCCCCTACCTCTGCCCCTCTCCACCCTGCCTTGGTACCCCTGCCTCTCTCCTGTACCCCTACCTCTGCCCCTATACTGCTACACTTGTGCCCCCTGCCCCCTTCTGCTTCCCAGACCCCACTCACCCCCTTTTTCTTTCCCAGGGCCCCCCTCCCTGCTGCCCATTTTTTTTACTCCTTTACCCCCTTCACACTGCTTCCCCCTGCTTGGGTCCTTGTAGTGTTTAACCTTCTTCCCTTCACCCTGTAGATTTCCTGCTCTTCCTCCTCCCCTCCCCCCCCCGCACTCATAGCTTCCCCTTAGAATCCGTTTGCTGCTTCCCCGGTTTTCTTCCATGTTCTGAGCCCCCCTCTGCTTCCCTGTTTATTCCCTGCTGTCTGTTAATGCGTTCATGTTACTCTCTTGTGCTTACACCCCCTTTCTGTAAGGGAAGGGGAGGAAACAAAGGGTACAATCTTTCCCCCCCCACACACACCCTCTCTGTCTTTTCTGATTGCTTCTGCTACTTCTTCCCTTTTTACCTCTCATGCCCTGCTTTGGGTGCTCTCCCGTCCTTTCCTCCCCCCACCATTGGGTATTATAAAGAAGCAACTTTTTTTCCTCCAGCTTTCTCTATCTAGCTCCAGCTCTCCCAAGTTTTCTATCTCCCCCCCAGCTTCTGGAAGGGGGTAGAGGGAATATATCCATATCTGGAGAAAGCATACCTTTCTCCCCCTGGTCAGGGACTGTTGACACCTTCCCCAATTTAAAGATGATACTTGTCTTCACTTTAGGGACCAGAGAGCTTCTTCACTGTAGACAGAAGCAGTAAAATGTCAGATATAAACTATTACTTTGAAAATCTTTCCAAGCTTTCTCTAAAACTTAGTCTTGAGAGTCTTGTAGTTTGGTGGGAAAGCAGCTGTGTTTTGAAGATTTTACGTCTCTGTTGATTTGTACCTACATTTTGTTCCAGTAAGGTGCTTTGATAAAGCCCAGAAAGACTCTTTTGACTTGAGATAAATTTGTCTTAAATGCCTCTCTTGAGGGAAAAGAATCTTCCCCATCTGTCCATTTTCTTTACAGTTATCTAGGTTTTGTAGCTTTCAGTCATTTGTCAAATAGCTTTAAGGTGTCTTTTGTTTCAGATGAGGGTTTTTTCTCCCCAGTTTTCCTCGCCTTTAGAATCTTACCAAATATTTGTTTGTTTAACATATAACTTAAAAACTCTTGGAAGAGGCTGTTAACATTCCTTTGGTATTTTGAGGCTGGTTTAGTGGAGAGGCTATGAGTTATACATTTGAATTATTTAGTTAAACCTTGCTATAACCATAGAAACTGTTTTCCATAGACTTTAGCAGGTATTACTTTGAGAGCTGTTATGTACCGGAGACTGCCACGTTCATTCTTCTAAAAGCAGACTAAGAACTATCCTAGCTGATGTCTGGAAGACTTCTGTTTTATGTCTAGTCTCCATGGCTTTATAATTGTTGCCTTTTCCTTTAAATCTGTATACTGAGTCAATTCAACTAACCAAGCAAGCATATATTATACAGATTTCCAATCTGTAATGGAAAACAGTACTGAAGTTCTACACTAAAAATGCATTTGTAATTTTTAATTAAGAGTTAAAAATTAAACACTATTTATTACTGCACTTTCAGATATTTTATTTTAAAATAAATCCAGAGGGTGAATGTAGATGGATGAATTCATCACTTGAATAGAATCTTTTGCCAGATTTTCTCAGTCTCATTATTTTTTAGCATCTGTTGCTTCACGTTTCTGTTAAGTGAGACTTCTGTCCACTATACTGTTAATCTGAAATTGATGAGTTCGTGGAAGTAATATAGACACTGTATGAGCATATTAGTATTAATGAGAAATATGGCTGTTTATTCAAAGAAGTTAACATTGCATGTATGTCTTAAATCTGTCTGGCAGCCAATATTTTCATCCAAAAGTACTGATGCCAGTATTTTTCATTAGTATGCGTTCAAGAAAGAACTTGATGGACCATATTCATTTCTGGTGTAAGTGGACATACTTGCTTCTGCTTATGCCAGCAGTGAATTTGTCCGTGTGTGTGTATTAACATATCCACAGTTTACTTAAGACTTACCTTCTCACCTCATCAACAAGTTGGTCCATCAGCAGTTTATATTCCTTTCATGCTTGAAAATAGTGAAGGATACTGTAATCCTATTTACACATAATGCTTTTTCCTCTGAAATAATGTATCTTTTAAACTTTTTGGGATTTTATACGTCATTAGAAAATGGAATGCAGGGCCTTGTATCATAATTGTTTTAAATTGTCCCTTCAGCAATCTGAGTGTCAGGTTGGGGGAATTACAATAATATACCACAAATTGTGAGTTTTGCAGGGTTTTGTACAATGGGAGGGGACTGTGTGACTAACCTGGACAGAGCTTTTTGCATCTAACAGTATGTGCCAATAGTCATGAGACTTCTTGTAATGCTCGTTTGTGAATGAGTGGTTTTGAAATGACCCAACAGCATGTTGCTAAAAAGGTAGAATGAGAACATACCAATTTGCTGGGTTTTTTTTGTTTTTTTTTTAACATTTTGAGAGCACTTAAAATATAGATGCTGTCTAAATATATATAGTTGTTCAGACCCTATAGTAGGGTGGTAAGTGAACTTGCATATTACACTCTTAATAACAAACCAAAAACCCCCAAACCCATGAACTTCTGTAGCACTTCTATCACAGTACATGTACGTGTGTGTGTGTGGTTAAAAAAACAACAACTAATTGTAAGCAAAGAATCTTTATGGTGGCATATCAGTATAATTTACTTCAGATATAAGCTCAGCAGAAAAGTTTCAGCTGGTGGTAAATACTCTGTTGCCACTGCAGTCTTCATGATTGAGGTAGGATACTGTACATGAGGAGATGGGGCAAGGAATCTCTTGTAAACTGACAACATTCAACAGTAAAACTGGCCTCCCACATGTGACAATGACATTTTAAAAATTTGTTTTTCAGGTCTGAATAGTTCTTATTAATCCGAAACCATGGTGCAGAAATATCAGTCCCCCGTGCGGGTGTATAAACACCCCTTTGAGTTAATTATGGCTGTAAGTATCAATTCTTAAACTGTAATTTTCTTATTTGAATATTATTACTTGTATTGCTGAAGTGTGGTCGGGGCTTCTTTTGCTAGGCCCTGTACAGAATACAGAGTACCTGCCTTGAAGAACTTATAGTCTAAGAAGACAAGCAAAATATAAGTGGTAGGAGGGAGAGGGAAATGCCCAACCTTCTTCCCCAAAGCCTAGCCATAATTTTTGGTAAATGTATTTTAGGGTTTGCAGCAGAGGTGGGTCTGAAGGAGCAGGTGTTGGTCAGTTAGGCTGTTGTATGTGGAAGAAGGCACAAAGGTGTTTATATGAGAAGCTGATGAAAGGACTGTTGAGGCTGGCATCTTTGGAGGGGCAAAGAAACACAATAGGGGACGAGCAGACACTAAAGGCAGAGCTTAGAAGAGCATTGAAACTGAGGATGAGAAGCTTAAATTTGTTACAGTGGAAGAGGGTGATGTGGCCAGAGCAGTAGGCAAGAAGTATTCTCTTAGCAGTTCCATTTTGAATGAATTGGGAAGGGTTGGGGATATGAGTATAAAGGAAGGCCAGAGAGGTGAACAAAAACGCCTGTGATAAATGAAGGCTGGGGAGGGTAGCTCCCTTTTATGGACAGCCAGTAGCTATAAAAAAATTTAGTAGCTGTTTTTTAATTGCTCTACCTGCAAAGGGTTAAGAAGTTTTACTACTATGCACAGGTAAAAGGAAGTGAATGGGCACCTGGCCAAAAGATCCAATGGGAAGGCTAGAACTTTTAGGGCTCTGAACCACCACATGCTCGGGTGTCCATAAAAAGGAGCTTCCTCCCCCTCCCCCCTTCATTTATCCCAACACCAAACAAAGCCCCTGAGGTGTATGGTCACTAGTCAATGTGGACTTTTTACAAATGAAAACCACCAGCACTGAAGAGTGACCCTGACCTAGGTTCCCACTTTAAAAATAACAGAAGTAGATCTCTGATATTTCTGTATACACTTAGTCAAAACCACAGTTGTTCAGGTTCTCATGAAATAGAAAAAGGATGTGAGGAGCAGTCACATCAACTTCTTCCCTCTTTGGTCCTAAAAAGAATAGTTTAAAGAAAATCTAAATAAAATGCATATTATCTCATATCTTAATCCACTGAAGACCTCATTTTTGCATGTTTATATATTGATACATTTTTATTGGTACCAGTGTATGCTCAGCACTTTGTAATGCTATTTACAAGCAATACCACAGCTATTCATCATGTTTTCTAATATTCTATTAAAGTCGGTAGTTATATATTTAATACTGCATGTGTTTTTGTAACTAATTACGCTTGTTCCTGTTTTAGACTTGTATATATGAGATGGTTTTTCAGCCAAAATTCTCTTGTAACAACTCCTTAATTCAAATGGCAAAGTACACATTTCTATTGTGTTGAGGGAGTATTTTTGTTTCCCTCTAACATATCTGTCAGGAACTCTTTAAGTCAAAACAACTACCAAAAATGTATTCCTCTCATCATACCTTGCTCACATTATTAAAACTGCCATGTTAAAATTAGCTTTGTGCTTTCAAACTATTTTGTGTTTGTGGAGATATTTGTATCTGAAGCATGCTGGTATTTTTTAAAAACAAAGAAAATCCTCTAAGATCTTGTGGCATCTAAGCTTTTGTTTTCTTGAGAAGAAAAAACCCATAATATAAAAGAAGTTGAAATAACAATAGCTAAAGAATCAGAACTAACTGAACTAATAGACTAGGAATGCATATAATACAAAATAGTGAGTTGAACACAAACTTTGCGTGACTTCAAATATAGACTAGTGATTGTATACTTGATTTGTTTCAAACATGAACTTCATTCATAGGACAGTTATTATCACAAGAACTCTGCTTGCAATATATTCATTTTAAGAATATACTTGTACACCTGCAGTACCTTTTTATTATATCATTGGCTTTAAATGTGTTTACATCACTGGAAAATTGGTAAAGTCAGTAGTTAAGGTGGGTTGTTATTGCAGGAAATGACAAAGTAGTGCTCTTTGTAAGTTAGAGCCAAACTCTTTGTAGATTTTCTTGGTTTCTATCACCGCGGTAAAGTTTTTGGCGTTCACCATCAATGGTTATTTGAATGATCAAATAATGCTAGTGAGAATGTTCAGCGTATTCCACTTTATGCTGAAATGAACGTATCATACTGCACATGCTCCTCACCCAACTTTCAAATGGTAACAACTGTTTCAAAACAAAACTTCTTTTAAATGTAGCAGCAAGACTGTTCCTCATTTCAGACAAAATAATGGTACATGCCAAGTCTAAATTGCACCCCTTCAGGAAACAGTTTTTGTACATCTGTATAAAAATATGGTTTTTAAGCTTGCAGACTTTTCAGACTTCTTGGGGAAAAAATTAAATCCCTGTGAATAGAACATGAGACATTGACCACAAGAGACTAAGAAACACCCCCAAAACAATAAAGTAATTAAAGGTGTCTAGAACAGAACAGCTTTTTCAATGTGGCAGCATACTATTTATTGCTGTGGCAGATTGTTTTAATGAGGAAATAATGGAAACTCTGTGATCTTTATTGTAAGTGCTGTCTTACCATCAGTATCTGAAAGCTGTCTGAGAATATTGAAAGCCCTCAGACTTTTCTTGCAAGGCATCTATGAAACTGAACTAAGTTCTGTTCATATTGAATGGTTGGGAATGGAGGATGGGACTGAAAGAGGTGCTAACTGGTACCTGTATCCCCGACTGGACTGTAAAAAGGTGTCTTAGTTGTAGTCCCACTCCAGGACTCTAAACATCTCTATACTATAAAGGCCTACAGCTCTCCTCCTAGTGGAACTAGTTACATCAAGTCCTAATATCAGCTTTAGGATGGAGACACCACTTAGAACTTCCCTTTTCCACTAAAGCCAACTGTGAATGGGTGTCCTTTGTTGCATGATGGACCATTTAAACTGCACGCTTCCTATTCTCCCCAACTTAGATTACAAATAAATAATGGAAAGTGATGAGAAATACCTATATACTGTGACAATAGAATCGTGGTCCCCTTTACATTATTCTGATACACCTTAGCAAATGTTGCTGCTTCTACTGAGGGGCCTGAAACAATCATATTCAAAGAAAGAAAAGTAAAACTACATTCTACTTTGCTCTGACCCAGGATTGGTAAGGCAAGCCCTCACCAGCACTATTGTGTTGCAAATACTTTATCATGGTAAAAGGAATGAATGTTTTCTCTAACTGGAAAAGTATTAGAGATATATCTCCCTCCCACATACCTTCTCTATGGAAATTCCGAAAAGCATCATTTGAAACCCTGATGTATATCTGGGGATAGTAATAGATTCAGGCCCGGGAAAATCCAGCCCCCTCTTCTTGCAGACTTGGAGGCGCTCTCTGAAGAGAAATGGTGGAGTGTAAAGCTGTGGGGAAGTCAGGCACCTTGTGGATCCTCTCAGGTCTTGACTGGCCATAGAGGGAGACTGCATAAGAATTCCACCTAAACTACTCCCCACTCCTCTGCATATCTTCCTAGTTCCTGGTCCTGCTACTTGTTCTGGGGGCTGAATTTGCATTGTAGTGCATTGCATTAGGCTTTAAATGTACTACCATGCTCTGAAAGAATATCATTTTAAAGATTTACAGCCACTTTATTTTGAAGTTTTCTCTTTGCTAACTCCTGAAAATTATAGACTTAAAGATTAGAAATGACCATTATGATCTATTCTGACCTTCATAAAACAGGCCATAGAATTTCACCCAAAGATTTCTGCTTTTAGCACAATAACTTTTGGTTAAACTAGAACATATTTAACATCAACTTTTTGAAAAGTAACGCGAATAGAAAGCAGTATGGTTATTCATCAAACCAAACCGTTTTTTCTCTCTTCTTCCTCCTCCTCCCCCCCCCTTCCCACCTTGTTAGTCTCCTCCTTTTCATGTCCCAGTTTACATAATGCTAAAAGTAGCTGAAATGGGGAAAAGTACTGTTTACTCAGCCTTTTCTTGCGTTACCAAGGTTAGGTAGATGGAAGAAGAAACCAGAAGATTATGCTTTCAAAACCCTTTGAGAATGCTAATGCTCATTTGTAGAGCTCTTTAAGTTGAAGAGTTAAATTTTCTTATGTAAGTTATGCACATTGTTGTGCACATAGCTTAGTTTTTAAAATGCTAACATTAGAATGATGGATCCCTCATATATATCATACTACTCTTGGCACACGAGGTTAAGAAATGAGCACTTGAGCCGAAAAATATAAGCTGTGATGCTGGCTGGCTGACATGAGTTAGAGTTCCTTTGAGTTTAATTTCCAAAATAAATTTAAACGTAAAATCAGCTGCTTTGTGATGCTTTTGGTGTTTACCGAGACCAGTAAAGGGTTGTCACTGCCTTCCTTGTAATCCTGGATGCTTCTGTGTTGTGCAGCTTTGGCTCAGAGCCCTGACACACCAACAGCCCACTTACAGCACACTGACCTCACCCTGGCTTGCATCAGCCTGGTTACTCCTTGCAGGGTGAGACCAGCAGCCTATTCAAAACTGTCTCCTCTGCAGTGCTCAGCCCCTCACTGTAGCACTCACAAAACCTTGTCAAGCTCACTCTTCCTTTAAAGAGACTCTACACAGCACCAGCCTGTTGCTCTGAGGATTTTACTTTTCAGTTTGAAACACTACACTGAGATGGTTGTGTGGAAAAACAAGATATTGAAGTGATACCAAATAGAAGGAATTGGGATAGAAATGATTACAAACAAACACAAAAATAGGCTTCAAAGACTAAAACCTAACTTAAAAAATGAGTCTCTTGTTCAAAGTAGTTTTTCTCTCCCCAGTTCTATCAGCATGGCTGGCCAGTTCTAAAAGGTATTGTGTATGACAGCAGTGAGTTGGGGTGGTACATTAAGCTGGTCAGGCCAACTGAGGGTCACTGCTAGATACTGGGGACCCCCCTGCCCTCGGGCATTGGGGTGCTCTTAGGGTCACATTTTGATATTCAACAAGTCTTCCAAGGGATGAGTTTGTGCGTAAGGAAGCATATACCATGTTTTAATGAAATCCATATTATAGATTTCAGCACCAAAGGTGTTGAGTATTTAGAAATATGATGAAAGTGTGTTGCACTTACATTCGGTCTACAAATATGTTCCATCCACAGTTACAAATTTCATTTTAGAAATGAAGTTTATATCTTAATTTGGTGGCTGCACATGGTTAATGTGCATCAGACCTACACCATACTGTGTTAATATTGACTGTAAGTATATATTTTTAAGAATTTGTGATTTTAAGAAAATTGGAGAGGATTAAGGGCTAGATTTTTCAAAAGTGCTAAGCACCTTCAAGTGGAGATGGACTTTCAAAAAACTGTGCTCCTATTTAGGCATCTAGATGAAGTGGACAGATTTTCATAAGTGCTTGGTATCCATCAGTTCCCATTGAGAACATTGGATGCTGCTGAGTGCTGACCACTTCAGAAAAATCTGTCCATAAACTACTTCCACAGTCACTCAGTTTAAAGAATTAAATTACTGTTCCCATTAACTGTTAAATATTTTTTAGTTTCTCTTAAAACAGAAATCAAAGTTCATTTTGTGCTTCTTTGAAGATGAAATCCTTTCTAACTGATGATAAAGTGTAGCTGTAGCAAAAAAAAAAAAATTATAATTCCTCCATTTTAGTGCAGTAGTCAAAGTACCTTAAAACTCATTGCGCATAAAACTAGACAAACTAACGGAGCAAGGTTCAGTTGCAACATTTTAGTAAATATGTGTGCATTTGAATTTTCTGACAAGATGACTTGCATGCTTTTGTCCCTAAGGTTCTGAGTTTAAAATGAGTGAATTACAAAAGAGGAATAGAATTTCATGAAGCATAAATACACTTCACTGTTAAAGTTCTCCATATCTACTCTGTCTAGTCTTTTAGATTGGTAAACTAAAATATAATCCCTAGATCTGGAATTGTATTGAGTTTTCTTAATTGTTTCTGATTTGTCAGTAAATCATCCCTTTCATTATAAAGGAATATCAGTCAACTTGAAATCTAATTACTTTTAATTCATTTTTTTAAAGAAAAGTAATTTTGGGTACTACACCTGCCCCAAATCCTGTGCCAATTTTTGTTGCCTTCGTAATTTTTTTTTTAAATGTTCCTTTTCCCTGTTGCTATGTGGAAGATCCATTGAAACAATGGACACTGGTTAACCGATAATGAAAGGGAAACAGTGAAAATGGTCATACATAAAGTTCCTTCAAATTCTATCTACTCTGTGCACTTGGAGAATGGGTTATTTCTCTATTCTTCAGTCTGTCATAGTAACCTTGGGTGTAATTTGTAACAGTAGGTTTAAAATCCATACAATGTGGGTCCTTTGGTTTTTAAAAAAAACCACATTTATGAAATTGGAAATTAATGGAATGTAAGTCCTTCCCCTCCCTCCCAGTAAATATATTTTTATTGCTGTGCAGGAACTTTGTACAATGAGGAGAATCTTAGTATGTATCTTATTTTATTCAAACAGTTTATAATCTTGTGATTTTTTTTCCCAATTATTTTTAATCCCAACCCCCATTTCTTTTGTAATTTTTTATTTAAAAATATGGGCTTGACTACACAGGGAAATTTGCTAGTAGAATTATACTGTTATAACTCCCCAAGTGGACAATCCTATTCTGGAGTAAAAATGCCTTTTTCCAGTTTAGCTTATGTTGTTTTGTGTCCTTGTTAATGGTCTCTTGCTTCACAAAGGAAAAAATACATTCTAAAAACAAATTAATAGTATGGTTTTTTTAGTAACTTGTTTAGAATGAACAGCAGTTACAAAAATGTGAATTAAGTTAAGCACAAGGAAAAATTTACTTACTGCAGTTTGCATGTTCGTGGCATGATTAAGTATTTCCATAGCTTTCTGTTTTTGCGGGGAAACACATGACTGTATTGTAGCTGACAGCTGCAGTTCCTTTGTTCATCAGCTGCTTCTACCCAGTTCTGGGTGGGTTTGTTTTTTGTATTTTTGAAAAAAGCCTTTCACACTTTGAAACCTAAAACATCCTGCCAAACTTGGAGGAAGTACCAGCAAAAGAGGAAAAAATGCATTGAAACTCAATGCTATTGCTTTAATCGAAAATACTCTCTAAATATTTCAGTCCTCTGAAGGTGTTTAGATTATGAACATGTCAGAAGTGTGGTTGCAGGACCCATTGATCAGCCAAATGGCAGTTGTCTAGAAGCTCAAAAATTCAGAATTAAGCTCATGGGGAAAACTGACTGCTTTGCTTTTGACAATGGATTACCTACCCAGCACTCCAGACCTCCACCTGCGAAAGGGTATCTGGTAATTGTGGTCTGGAAAAGTATAAACTGGGCAGTTTGGCAATTATTTAATCTGAGGATAGCAGTTTAGAAGTGTTACGTGCATTCAAGTTTCATGGGAAAAGGTTGGGATGTCTTGTTAAATATACTGAGTGCACAGTTGGAGTTTGTGTAGGGAGATCCATGAGGATCTATCTAAAGCTATATTGGCAAATTCTTGTTTGTGATTGCTTAGAAATAGTAGGATACACTTGTCTGTTCTGCAAGGCACATACACCTCTACCCTGATACAACGCTGTCCTCGGGAGCCAAAAAATCTTACCGCGTTATAGGTGAAACCACATTATATCAAACTTGCTTTGATCCACCAGAGTGTGCAGTCCCCCCCCTCCCCCACGGAGCACTGCTTTACCACGTTATATCCGAATTCGTGTTATATCGGGTTGCATTATATCGGGGTAGAGGTGTATCAACTCTGATAATTCTGCTCTTCCCATTTCCATGGAAACTTCATTGATGTCAGTTGGAGATGGCCGCCTGTAGAGGACAGAATATTTGAGCTGAGATTTGTTGTATGGAATGGGGAGAAGTATTTCAGTCCCCTATTCGACATAGTTTAAAATTAAGAAAAAGAAAATTACTAGAATTTATTTTGCTGTATAGGCATCTTAAGAAATTGAGATAATGTTGTCTGTGTGTTAAGTGGGAGGAGAGACTGGATTCTGTTCCTAGCTATACCACTCTATTGCACAAAGTCGGTCTCAGAAAGTTACTTATTTCCTACTTATCTGTAAAATGTATATAAATACTTTCTGATAAGGGTGTTTGGGGCTTAAGAAATGAATGTTGTTAAAGCTCTTTGGGATTCTTGGAAGACAATTCAATATTTCTTCCCAGCTTCATACAAGATTATGGAGAAGGGAAGAGAGTGTAATGGAAAAGGGGAAAGAGGAAGGAGAAATTATGGTGCTGGAAGGGAACTCTAAGAACTTCTAATGAAGGGCCCAAAATCCAAATTCAGCTTTACTTTCTGAATACTGTATTAAGGAAGCGCTGGTTGCAGCTCCATAGTTAGTGCTGAGTTCCATTTTGTCCTTAAAGCTGGAATTCCACATCTTCTTTATGTGTGGGGAAAAATAAAGCCGATTCTTCCCAAATTTACAGCATTGATGTCCTGAATACAGAATGAATTTTCTGAGAATTTACAAATAAATTTATTTATTAGTTTCTTCTAAGAACATAAGAATAGCCATAATGAGTCAGAACCGTGGTCTATGTAGCCCAGTATCCTGTCTCTAACAGTGGCCAATGCCAGATGATTCAGAGGGAATGAACAGATATGGGCAGTTTCAAGTGATCCATCCCCTGTCGTCAAGTCCCACTTTTAGCTTTTGGATGTTTAGTGACTCCCAGATGATGAGGATGTGTCCCAGACCATCTTGGCTGTAGCCATTGATTGACACATCCTCCATGAACTTATCTAATTCAGTGGCCCCAAATTAGTTTGAAGTTCTTAACATTGCCTTTGCTCTACTGCACACTGAGGTAGAACGACGGGGAACAGAAGCAGGACCTTAAGGGAGCCCTTAAAGTGCAGAGACATTGGTACTGAGACTGGGCTCCCTCCACCCCTGTTTTCACAAAACACTCATCTCCACAGCATCCTCCAAACTGTAATAATAGAATATTAGGGTTGGAAGAGACCTCAGGAGGTCATATAGTCCAATCCCCTGCTCAAAGCAGGACTAACACCAACTAAATCATCCCAGACAAGGCTTTGTCAAGCCGGGCCTTAAAAACCTCTCTGGATGGAGATTCCACCACCTCCCTAGGTAAACTATTCCAGTGCTTCACCACCCTCCTAGTGAAAGTGTTTCCTAATATCCAACCTAGACCTCCCCCACTGCAACTTGAGACCATTGCTTCTTGTTCTGTCATCTGCCACCACTGAGAACAGCTGAGCTCCATCCTCTTTGGAACCCCCCTTCAGGTAGTTGAAGGCTGCTATCAAAACTCTTCTCTTCTGCAAACTAAATAACCCCAGTTCCCTCAGCCTCTCCTCATAAGTCACATGCCCCAGTCCCCTAATCATTTTCGTTGCCCTCCGCTGGACTCTCTCCAATTTGTCCATATCCCTTCTGTAGTGGGGGGACCAAAAGTGGATGCAATACTCCAGGTGTGGCCTCACCAGTGCCAAATAGAGGGGAATAATCACTTCCCTCGATCTGTTGGCAATGCTCCTGTTAATTCAGCCCAATATGCCGTTGGCCTTCTTGGCAACGAGGGCACACTGCTGTCTCATATCCAGCTTCTCGTCCACTATAATCCCCAGGTCCTTTTCTGCAGAACTTCCGCTTAGCCAGTCAGTTCCCAGCCTGTAGCGGTGCATGGGATTCTTCCTTCCTAAGTGCAGAACTCGGCACTTGTCCTTGTTGAACCTCATCAGATTTCTTTTTGCCCAATCCTCCAATTTGTCTAGGTCACTCTGGACCCTATCCCTACCCTCCAGCATAGCTACCTCTCCCCCCAGTTTAATGTCATCTGCATACTTGCTGAGGGTGCAATTAATCCCATCATACAGATCATTGATAAAGATGTTGAACAAAACACTATAAGTCAAATGCAAATTAAGGACCAGATTCATCAATACATGTGGCTGCTTGTATTTTTAGTGAGGCAAAGCAGCTGTAAACCCAGCTTGGTTGGTATGTTCTGGGTGCTCTGTGCTACTTTGATGCAAAAGTGAATCTGCCCTTAAGGCGTTTTAATTTTAAGGTTGTTACCACATAGCTTCAGATTAGTAGAAATATCCCATGGTAGCATTCTCTTTGGGTTTCTTGTTTAGTATTCATGTATAAATTTTCAATTAATCCTATAAAATGTAGGAAAATTCAAGGCAAAAGCTACCGTAAATTGGAGTTTAAGTTTTGAGAGTATGTATTAGTAACTTAAGAGTGTAAAACATTACAGGGATTTTGACACCTAAACAACCCTAACTCTGTCCTGTAGTGACAAGTGGAGGGGAGGAGAGAGAATAAAAAAAACTGTCTTTAAAATTCAGTTCTGCAGACAGTAAGATACCTTAATCATAATTGTATTGTTAGTGAATGATGTCACTATGGATTAGAATTAAGACTGTTTTGGTGCCTTAAATGTGCATTTCAATACCTTAACACATTCAAATTTCTTTTAAGCAGCCTTAACTTGGAATTTATTGTGATTCTGATGCCTGGGTTTTGGTTGATTACAACATCCCTGTAATGTGTATGTTACCCTTAAGTTTTTAGAATATATAGCAGTAATTAACTCCATCTTAACCCAGGGATGTTGTTTTGTTTTGTCTCAGAACGTATGATCAAGTTATGTAACAGCTTGAAAAAAATAAATTGCTAACCTGCCTTAACATAGTGGCCTCTCGGTTTGACTGTGGCTTGTAATTTGCAGAACTGCCTGCTGCTGCTGTAATATCATATCCTTGTTTTAGTAATAATAGATGTTAATTCTGTAAGATTAAAAAAAAAGTGCTTGTGTGTTAATGGCCTCTCAGATCTTTCAGAACTGTGGGAACGGCAGTGCAATGTTTACATTTGTTTGGGCCACAATAGGAGTGGAATGATTAGTTTCCTGACATGAGCACTTTCTTTTCCAAGTGCTTTATTTTTCTTCATTCAGTGGAAAATGTGAATGCCATCAGCGTTGGGTCCAGTTCAGGAATACAGTAGCCCATATCTTTCTCAGAGGACATTTTGTCAGCCATTTTATAAATTGTATTGCTTTTTAACTTACGAAATCTATTTTTGCTGTGTAATTCATTGGCTTGTGGCTAAAGCCCTCAATGCTGAATTCATGAAATTACATATTTCTGTAGAGATGTTTCATGGTCTGCATACTGCAGACATTGACATAATGAACAGAATTTAATGTGAACTGTTTCTTTTGAACTTGTTTATTCTTGCAGTGTGACTAAATTGATCCCATCTTTCTCTGTCTGCACTTCCACAGTGTGGGTGGGCATGGTGCGGAAAAAAAATTATTTATGTAATATTTATGGTTTTATTCACTGTTTTTAAAAGAAAACCAAGGGCTGAAGGAATGTTGACAGTTTCACTTTTGAATCAATTAACTTTTGCACTAGGCATATTTCCTGTTTGTACATGGGGAAGGTGACAGATTTTGGGGACATAGTAGTTGCTATACATGATCAGATCATTAGTCTACTGGCATGCCTTTGGCAGCAGCTGGAACCTGATAAATATCCCATAATATGCCTAATCATCTGTGTAGTGTAATACATATTTGGAGAGGGATGGGTTAGGATTCCTTCCTAGATTCTCATGGGCATTCTACTGCAACATGAGATTTGAATCCCCTTGTGACACTGTCTTAGCTTGCATAGCTGCATGTTAACTTCTTTGCCGGCCCTCCAGTACCTGTTGTGCTGCATTCTCTTGACATTCCATTGAAACCAGTGGACTGGCAGGATTTAACCTGTATATTCAGCTGAAGAAGCTGCATTCTACCTGGAGCTTCTGGCAGCAGTCAAAGGGGCTAATGGTCAGTTTGCTAGTCCTCTTTAAACTCTAGCATACTGTTTGTCTTGAATATCTCCTTTGACAATAAATTCTGTAGGTTGACTATACTATTTATAATGTAAAATTATTTGTATTACAATAGCACCTAGAAGCCTGTGTGCCTCTGGGCTAAATTCAGACCTAAGGTGAGTGCAGTTCATTTTACTACTTTGTACTCTTCTGGGGGAAGGGACTGTAGATAGAGCAGGAGATTGTTCTTCTGTTTTCAACTTTGCCACTGATTCTGATGCCTAATGTAAGTCTCTTAACCTCTCTGAGCCAAACCATGTTAAATGGTTTTAATATTTACCTAAAAAGGAACACATTGAGACCTACCCTGTAGCTGTCTTAAGTAGGCAAAAACAAATTAACAAATGATTAAACTTTTCACATACAGTCCCAATAAGTAATACAAAAGTTAATATATTCCAAAATAGACATGGGACAGATAAATGTATTTTAAGACTCTTCCTTTCTAAAAGTGTGCCTCTGATCATAGCAGATCAAACAGATTTGCTTTAAGTTAGCAGCAGTAGATCAGCAAAGAGTATTTGACGCTTCCAAAAATAGATCCCCAATGGACACACAGTAGGATAATGGCTGAGTTGTAAAATAAAATTTCATTACTATAGAGATTCAAGTCACAGAACACTCAACCCATGTTGCTCATAGGTCAGTTTAATGAAAAGGATGAGATAAATATCAAAACTAACCTTGTAAACAAATAATTATTTTATGATGACAGTGCCACAGTGTGCTGACATTGATCTTGCTAAGAAATTCAATGCACATTATTATTTAAATTAAAAAATAGACAAGTAAAATAATGGATTTCAAGCGTTTAATTCAACAGTTAGTTTAAAATCACAGTGGGGGGGGGGTACACATTGCTATATTACATAAAAGTTTATGCATTACTTACAAAACTACAGATAACTTGAAAGGGCTCCAGAACTGCTCTGATTTATTTTTCAGTAGTTATGTCATCCCTAAGTGTCCTACCCTCCAAACCTTCCGATACCTTCACTGGCCTACGCCAGCTGTCTTGCAACATCTTTTGGGGGATTAGACCCTGAAATTTCTTTAACTTTGTGCTAAAGCAATTATATACTCCACCCTTAAGGTAAGAAGTCAAGTTTCCTGCCCCAAGGAACTAGTAGAGCTTGTCCACTAATTCACTACAGTCCAGATTCAGGCTCTTTTAAACACAAAAGATAAATGAACAAAACCATATCTCAGTCTAATATTGGTAACACCATGGACTTGAATTTTGCCTCTATGGAATAATAGTTACACTGTAGCTGCAAAGACCATCTCTGAGGCCTCTGTTTCGAAGAGTGTCCTCCCTTGTCAGATTTTTCCAGCATATGGGGCCTGTAGAGGAGCGGACTCACCCCTGTGGCGCCTCCTGCTGGTGACTTCCGGGAATTAGCTCATTCCAGCTCCAGAGCACCCTTTGCAGGCCGATGATCCGCCTGTCCTCTGGCCCCCCTGTCCCTCCCTGGACCCCGGTGCCCTTGTACCTGGGGTGCTGCCCCCTGGCAGTAACCCCTCAGTCTTAGGGTCCCCCCTCCCTGGGGAACCCCCACCCACTATCCCCACCTCGCCTCAGTATAAGGCTACTGCCAGTCATCGTCTAGCCCCATGCCCGGGGGCAGACTGCAGTATCAGCCTACTCATCACTGGCAAGGTTGGGCTTGGACCTGCTGCCTTGGCCTACCCCTGGGCTGCCCTCTGCAACCCCCAGTACCTTTTAGCCCTCTGCTAGGCAGCAGCCTGGGGCTTTCCAGGCTGGAGCTCCCCAGCTCCTCTGCCTTTCCCCAGCCCTGCTGCACTCAGGTACCCTGTCTCTAGATCCCTGCAGCCAGGCCCTTCTCTCTCTCTGAACGCAGAGAGAGACTCCTTAGCTCCTGGCTTCCAGCCTCTTATATAGGGCCAGCTGAGGCCTGATTGGGACATGGCCCAGCTGCAGCTGCTTCCCCAATCAGCCTAACAGCTTTTCCCCTTGCCACAGCCCTCTTCAAGGGCTTTTTTAACCCCTCTGGGCAGGAGCGGGGTGACCACCCCACTACAGGGCCATTCTTTCCATTCTAACCAATCCCATTTGGTGAGATATTAGGCTTTCCCTACCAGCCCTGAAGGAAGAATTGTTAACTTATTGCACATCTAACACAACATCCTGTGGCTGTTATCTCTCAGTACCCCCACATTTAATCTCCAACTGGAGGTTGAATTCGTGGGGAAGAAAAGATGGTATACTCTCCAAACTTGTGCCTACAAATTAAGCTCTGCCTATATGAGTCTCCAGAATGAGATGCCACTCTGAAAAAATTATGTAGATGTACAAAATATGACGGTGTGTACTCACTGAGCTCCACTTGGCTCCTGCTTGATGGAACTTGATTATGCCCATGGGCTCACGTAGGTTCCTCAGGCTTCTTGATTTTGGGGAGGAGGACGAAGAGCAGTGGTACTCTCCTGAATATTGTGGCACCAAAATGAGATGTCACTCGCAATAAACTACAAATCTGTGATCCTCCCTCTTTTTTCATACATGAGGAATAAAATCGCTAATGGGGTTGGCATTTAAATTATTGTCACTAAGGCATCTGTGTTAACACTTCACTGAGATGAGCGCAGCTGTTCAAGCCTCCCAAAGATACTGCTCCAGCTCTCTGCAGGCTCTCTTAGTAGACCTGTTTGCATCACTTAGGGCATGGCTACGCTTGCGAGTTAGAGCACATTAAAGCAGCCTAGTGCGCTCTAACTCACGACGCATCCACACTGGCAAGGCACGTAGAGTGCTCTGACTCCACAGCTAGAGCGCTCCTGGTACTCCACCTCGGCAAGTGGAATAACATTTGATGCACCCCCGTTGGAGCACCACGGCGCCAGTGTGGACGCCCTGGTCTGTTAACGCGCTCTGATTGGCCTCCAGAAGTGTCCCACAATGCCTGTTCTAGCCACTCTGGTCATCAGTTTGAACTCTACTGCCCTGCCTTCAGGTGACCAACTGTCAGACCCGCCCTTTAAATGATCTGGGAATTTTGAAAATCCCTTCCTGTTTGCTCAGCCAGGCATGGAGTGCTCTCAGCGAATCTTTCCAGGTGACCATGCCTCCACGCGCTAGGCGATCCCCAGTATGGCGCAATGGCGAGGTGCTGGACCTCATCAGTGTTTGGGGGGGAGGAAGCTGTCCAGTCTCAGCTGTGCTCCAGCTGTAGGAATTATGATACCTTCGGGCAGATATCAAGGGACATGATGGAAAGGGGCCATGACCAGGACGCACTGCAGTGCAGGGTTAAAGTGAAGGAGCTGTGGGATGCCTACCGCAAAGCCCGCGAGGCAAACCGCCGCTCTGGTGCTTCCCCCACGACCTGCTGTTTCTACAAAGAGCTGGACGCGATACTTGGGGGCGACCCCATCTCCACTCCGAGTACCACCATGGACACTTCAGAGCCCAGTTCAGCAAGGCAGGAGGAGGAGAAGCAAAGCGGGAGCGAGGGTGCTGAGGTGGAGAAAGACATCCCGGAATCCCTAGATGCATGCAGCCAGGAGCTGTTCTCAAGCCAGGAGGAAGGTAGCTAGTCGTGGCGGCTGGTGCTTGTGGAAGGACAAACACCAGAGGAGGTTCCCGGTAAGCGGCTTTTATTTTGGGGCGAGGAGGGTTAGGGCTGCATGCATGCCTAGATGCAGAATAGTGCGTTGATGTGCTCTCTCACATCGCGGTAATCCGCCTCAGTGATCTCTTCAAAGGTCTCAGCCAGAACTTGGGCAATGCGCTTGCACAGGTTTCTTGGGAGAGCCACTGTGGTGCTTGTCCCAGTCAGGCTAACATGTCCACATCACTGTGCCGTGAGGGGCAGGGGGACCATTGCTGCACACAGGCAAGCTGCATAGGGGCCAGGGTGGAAGCCGCATTGTAGTACAAGACCTTCCCTTGCTTCCCAGGTCACCCTCAGCAGTGAACTATCTTCCAGGACAAACTCCTGTGGAAAATGTGGGGACAGTGTTCAGCATAGGGGCCCCCTGCAGCTGTTGGCTCTCCCCAAGGCACAGAAACCCAGAGGACAGTACAGCCATGAAACAATCAGTCCCCCTTGACCCTGTGCTTCCTCACCATTTTGGGGCTCCTGTGGGTTATGTGCGCTCTCTTTGGGACGGGCAAATTATGCTATTGTGTAGACTGTGCTTGCCCTCCTTAAGTCCGGGGGAATCATTGCTCTGTCTGGTGTGAATAATGCTGCCTCTGTTAAGTGTTGCATTTTGCCTTTACAGATGCAACCTTGAGATCTCAGCCATCCGTGTTATCACCAGCCGAGAGACTGCAAAGACTCAGGAAGAGGTCACGTAGAAGCAAGGAAGACATGCTGCATGAAGTAATGCAGCAGTCACTTAATGAGAATCTAAAAGCGCAGGAGTGGAGGGAGAGTGAAAGGAGGGTCTGCCAGCAGAATGCGGATCACACAAGCGCGGAGCTCTGGCAGCAAAGCATGGATCGGCTGATAAGCATCATGGAGCGCCAAGTGGACTCGATCCAGGTGCTCATAGCCATGCAGGTGGAGCACTACTGCGCCAGCCAGCTGCCTCCCCACCCCCGCAGCCCTTGTCCCAAAACTCTTTCCCTTGTACCCCCATGTCACCTCCAACCCACTTTCCCCAACATCCGGGTTCTTATCGCCACCAACTGCCTCCAACACCTGTAGCTTCACCACCCAGCCTTGAAAACTATGACCCTTACCCACTGCACTCAACCCCCTTCACCAGGCAGTATAGCCATCCTGAAGTGCATCAGTCATTGCACAGCACTCCAGACAGGAAGGCTGAGTATGATAACAGGACATACGCAAATCTGTGATTGTACCGTTCCCCACCCCAACCCCTTGCCCTTTCTGTTTCCCAAGCAGTTTTCTTTTCAATAAATGATTTTTTTTTCAATAAATGGATTTTTTGGCTTTGGAAACATTCTTTATTATTGCATAAAGTAAAAGATATCTTAGCCCAGGAAAGCAACAGGCACTGCAAGTCAGTGTAGCAAACACAGATTCCTACTAACATTGGAACCACTGCACTTCACTCCATGCAGGGCACCAGATATTACTGGTGGCTTTCAGCGTCAAATTGCTCCCTCAAGGCATCCCTAATCCTTGCAGCCCCGCACTGGGCCCCTCTAATAGCCCTGCTCTCTGGCTGTTCAAATTCAGCCTCCAGGTGTTGAACCTCGTTCACCCTTCCCTTCACAAATGTTATGGAGGGTACAGCACACGGACATAACCGCGGGGATGCTGTCATCGGCCAGGTCTAGCTTCCCATACAGAGAACGCCAGCGGCCCTTTAAACGGCCAAAAGAACACTCCACAGTCATTCGGCACCGGCTCAGCCTGTTGTTGAACCGCTCCTTGCTGCTGTCAAGGCTCCCTGTGTAGGGTTTCATGAGCCACGGCATTAAAGGGTAAGCGGAGTCTCCAAGGATCACAATGGGCATTTCGGCTTCCCCTATGGTGGTGATCTGGTCTGGGAAAAAAGTCCCGGTTTGCAGCTTCCTGAACAGGCCATTGTTCCGAAAGATGTGTGCGTCATGCACTTTTCTGGGCCAGCCTGTGTTAATGTCAATGAAACGACCACAGTGATCCACAAGCGCCTGGAGAACCATAGAGAAATACCCCTTCCGATTAACGTACTCGGAGGCTAGGTGGACTGGTGCCAGAATTGGAATGTGTGTCCCATCTATTGCCCCTCCGCAGTTAGGGAAACCCATTTGTGCAAAGCCAGCCACAATGTCATGCATGATACCCAGAGTCATGGTTCTGAGCAGGATGTGATTAATGGCCCTGCAAACTTGCATCAACACGATTCCAACGGTAGACTTTCCCACTCCAAACTGGTTAGCGACCGATAGGTAGCTGTCTGGAGTTGCCAGCTTCCAGATTGCAATAGTCACCTGCTTCTCCACTGTCAGGGCACCTCTCAATCTCTTGTCCTTGTGCCGCAGGGTGGGGGTGAGCTCATCACACAGTCCCAATGAAAGTGGCTTTTCTCATCCAAAAGTTCTGCAGCCACTGCTCGTCATCCCAGACTTGCATGACGATGTGATCCCACCACTCGGTGCTTGTTTCCCGAGCCCAAAAGGGGTGTTCCACAGTGGTGAGCATGTCCGTGAATGCCACAAGCAATCTGGTGAGTAACCCATACAACGAGTCGATATCCTCGTCGGAGTCCTCACTGTCAGTTTGCATCGTAAGGAGTAACTTGACTGCCAAACATGACATGCTGGCGAGACTTGTCAGCATATTCCTCAGAAGTTCGGGCTCCATTCCCACAAACCGAAAGGGAAGACAGAGCGAGCAGCACAAAAAACGTTGAAAGATGGCGCCAAATGTGGCTGGAAGCACAGGGATTGCTGGGATGCGAACCGATACATCACGGGGCGTTGGGACAGGACCCAGAATGCCCCGCCCCCTTCCCACAAGCCACAGCGCCAGAATGGGGAAGAGGTGCTCTGTGGGATAGCTGTCCATAATGCACCGCTCCAATGCCGCTGCAAGTGCTGCGAATGTGGCCACGCCAGTGCGCTTGCAGCTGTCAGTGTGGACAGACTGCAGCGCTTTCCCTACTGCGCTCTCCGAAGGCTGGTTTAATTCAAAGTGCTCTACATCTGCAAGTGTAGCCATGCCCTTACAGTCAGCTCACATTTTTGAGGGGTTTTTTTTGTTTTTTTTTACAAATGTAACAGCTAGAGACTTATTTCTTGCTCTTAAATGAAAGCGGAGACTCTGATGAACAAGAGAGCAATTTGAGAGGTGTTATGTTATACCAGCTCAGTCTAAGTTCTGTCCCCAGCGCATGTGCACACATGCTTGATGTACTCTGAACACAAGAACAGAGTACCTAAGTACAACACAGGGATCACAATATTGCAATTTGTTATGTGGATCTAACAGTTTGTGAAGGTGGCAAGTCAAGTCTTCTATCTGGTGGACACTATTGTACAGACATTGTTTGAACCACATTTCCATATTTCCACTTTCAGTATGTCTGAAGCATGCAGGTGTGTTCCTAAGGTCCCTACAGTGACTGCCTTTTTTTGGTCTGAAAGTCAATATTCAGTAAAGATGGAACATTCATGGGCTTGGAGGCTGAAGACTCCTATCCACCGAGCAAGTATTATATAGGCAGCAGCTGTTCAGATTTACTTAGTTAACCACAAATGTCTCATCTGTTTTGGAGAAACCACTGTCTTTCAACTGAAGTAATATTGAGACATGCCTGTGGTTGTTAAAGATCCCTTTTCTCTCTTTAAGAGATGGGATGCTAACCCTGATATTCTGGTCAAATTCCATATCACGTAATTATGTTTTGCCTACTTGTATTCACCCTAATGTAATATTGGATAAGGTGGTATTTGCTTCCCATCTAAAACTATTATATATTGTTGCTATAAACTGTCAAAAAGCTGCTGTTTTTTCACCACAAAGATAGTTGCATCTTCAATAGTAAATGTAGTGACCCATATGTGTTTAAGGGCTTTTTTTAATACAGGGAAATTGAGCAGCATACTACATCAGAATAATTATACCACTATAACTATACTGGCATAACTTCCCCATCTGGACACTCTAGTCTGGAATAAAAGTGGTTTTTATTCTGGAATCCTATCCACATGGGGGAATTACACTGGCGTAGTTATACCGGTGTATAATTCCGCTATAGCTATGCCAGTCAATTTTCCTGTGTAGAAAGTTGCAAGGTGCTCCATAAATGTAGCTTGTTGAGAGGATACTTCACTTGATACCGTTTCAGTCCTTGGCTTATCTGCCGAGAGTGGCAACTGAACTGTTGACACCTGGATTGGCTCAAACTCACCTCACGCACATTTAAACTAAACTTTTGAAGTGGGGGCATAAATTGTCCCCCCTCTCCCTCCTTCAGTAAGACTAATTTCTTAAATATGGTACTGACTATATGATAGAGGTTTGGCTTAATGTTGTTTAACATTTTGATTGCAGCAGAAGATAATATGATCTAAATCTTTATGAAAGAAAGTGAGATTGGTATACTCAGTTTATTCTAGTTAATGTGCATTTGGCATGGGTTTTTCAGTAAACCATTTGCCTGTGGAATGTACAAATAGAAGTGGCGTCTCTCTCTTGCAAGACACCATATTTGGGGCATAATATTTTGGCTTAATATCGTGGCTCTTATTATCACAGGGTCATATACTGTGTGTCTGGATCGGGGGAACCCCCTGCTACTTTCAGAGGGGGGTTCTGCTTGTGGATCAAAGTAGTATACGGTCCATAGGCCATAAAGTTATTAGAGATATAAGATGCCATTTCCCTTCCCTTCTCTCCAAAATATGACCTAAAATCTGAACATGTGTCTCTCAAACTTTTAAAAATAGTTTCCTATAACTTCACCACTATCTGACTCCTCAACATTCTGGCTAGGACTTTATTAATATATGGTACTGTCTTTTTAAAAGTCTTGTTTTGGAAACATTTCTGTTGAGCTCATGAAAAACCATTTCATTGAAAGTTTATATAGGTTTCCTGTTGCCTTCATGATGGTGAGTGACAAAGGTGCTATTTCAGTGCAGGTGGATGGAAATCCCATAGGAATGTAATTTTAATTGAATTTACAAAAGAAATTATAGCTTCATCGTTATGTTAAAGCTTAAGAGAGCTTGTCACTTCTGAGATAGTGAATCTGTTGTACTGGTTCTCTCTTTTGTGGTGATACTCTTCTCCCCCCCCCCCTCCCCCGCACAGTATTGCACAACTGTTAAATGCAATATGGAGTTTTTTAGACTTCATCTCGAATTTTCCACTCCTGGAGGTTACATACTTCATTTGATGGACAAGTGGTCTAATCTGGTGTAGAGATTGTGTTCCTAGGGTGCTTTAAAAAACAAAAAAAGGCACAGAGAAGTGTAGGCACTGCTATATCAGCTTAATCTTGATTTTACTTTTTTTTGACAGTCTTATTTTTCTGTATTTTCATATTCCAGATGGTTCTTTGTGGTTACATAATAAAATATGGTATTTGACTGCATTACACCTTAAGGGTTCAAAGCTAGCTTAAAAGAATTAGGTTGTATGATAACTATTAGTAGAGCTGTTATTTAAAATGCCTAATTCTCTGCATTTGATCTGTTTTTGTGACATATTTAGAACCAAATGTAATCTACTCTGTAACCCTGGAAACTGCTATAATTCTGAACCAGGGAAAGGAACAGAAATGCCAGTACTCTAAATGAATTCAATAATCTTTCTTATATAAAAAGTGATTGCTTCACAGCAATGTTAAGTGCAAGTGAAACCTGCAGTTATTGTCTGAACTGCAGAATGGTAAAATACATTATGTAAGCAGAACTTTAACTGGAACCTAAAGGAATTGTATCCCAATTATAATCCTGTTCCAGTAGTGGTACTGTCCTCGCAGGCTCTGTTTTAAAGCGGTGATTGGTATTATCCCATTAGTTGGCTGCACAGATGCAAAAATGAGGGGGTTAGTTTAACAGAAATTAAAAGGTACAGTGACTAAAGTGAAATCCCTGCAAGCTGCATGGACGCTTTTCAAAGACACCATAATAGAGGCCCAACTTAAATGTATACCCCAAATTAAAAAACACAGTGTAAAAACTAACAAAGAGCCACCTTGGCTTAACCATGTAAAAGAAGTAGTGAGAGATAAAAAGGCATCTTTTAAAAAGTGGAAGTCAAATCCCAGTGAGGTAAATAGAGAACTCTTTAATTTAAGGAGGCCAATACTAATAGGAACTGTATGATCATGGGAGACTTTAACTTCCCGGATATAGATTGGGGAACGAATGCTAGTAATAATCATAGGGCTCAGCTTTTCCTAGACGTGATAGCTGATGAATTCCTTCATCAAGTAGTTGCTGAACCGACGAGGGGGGATGCCATTTTAGATTTGGTTTTGGTGAGTAGTGAGGACCTCGTTGAGGAAATGGTTGTAGGGGACAACCTTGGCTCGAGTGATCATGAGCTAATTCGGTTCAAACTAAATGGAAGGATAAACAAAATTGCATCTGAGACTACGGTTTATGATTTCAAGAGGGCTAACTTTACTAAATTAAGGCGGTTGGTTAGGGAAGTGGATTGGACTAACATATTTAGGGATCTAAAGGCAGAAGACGCCTGGGATTTTTTCAGGTTGAAGTTGCAGGAGCTGTCGGAGGCCTGTATCCCGAGAAAGGGAAAAAGGTTCGTAGGTAGCAGTTTTAGACCGAACTGGATGAGCAAGCGTCTCAGAGGGGTGATTAAGAAAAAACAGAAGGCGTACAAGGAGGGGAAGATGGGAGGGATCAGCAAAGAAACCTACCTTATTGAGGTCAGAGGGTGTAGGGATGCAGTGAGAAAGGCCAAAAGCCGGGTGGAGATGGATCTTGCGAAGGGAATTTAAAAACAATAGTAAAAGGTTTTTTAGCCATATAAATAGGAAGAAATCCAAGAAAGAAGAAGTGGGACCACTTAAAACTGTAGACGGAGTGGAGATTAAGGATAATCTGGGCATGGCACAATATCTAAACGAATATTTTGCCTCGGTCTTTAATGAGGCTAATGAAGGGCTTAGGAATAGTGGCGGCGTGACTGATGGGAACGAAGGTGGGGGGGTAGACATTACAGTATCCGAGGTAGAAGCCAAACTTGAACAGCTTAACGGTAGTAAATCGGGCGGCCCGGATAATCTTCATCCTAGAATATTAAAGGAATTGGCGAGTGAAATTGCAAGCCCGTTAGCGATAATTTTTAATGAATCTCTAAACTCGGGGGTTGTACCATTTGACTGGAGATTAGCTAATGTAGTTCCTATATTCAAGAAGGGGAAAAAAGGTGACCCGGGTAACTACAGGCCTATTAGTTTAACATCTGTAGTATGCAAAGTCATGGAAAAAATATTAAAGGAGAGAGTAGTTACGGACCTTGAGGTCAATGGCAATTGGGACAAATTACAACATGGTTTTACGAAAGATAGATCGTGCCAAACCAACCTGATCTCCTTCTTTGAGAAAGTAACAGATTTTTTAGACAAGGGAAATGCGGTGGATGTGATATATCTTGATTTCAGTAAGGCGTTCGATACGGTACCGCATGAAGAATTACTGGTTAAATTGGAAAGGATGGGGATCGATATGAAAATCCGGAGGTGGATAAAGAACTGGTTAAAGGGGAGACTGCAGCGGGTCGTACTGAAAGGTGATCTGTCGGGTTGGAGGGAGGTTACCAGTGGAGTTCCTCAAGGTTCGGTTTTAGGTCCGATTTTATTCAATCTATTTATCATTGACCTCGGAACCAAAAGTAGGAGTGGGCTGATAAAGTTTGCGGACGACACGAAGGTGGGAGGCATTGCCAATTTGGAGAAGGATTGGGATATCCTCCAGGGAGATTTGGATGGCCTTGTAAACTGGAGTATTAGTAGTAGGATGAAATTGAATAGTGAGAAGTGTAAAGTTATGCATCTAGGGATGACTAACAAGAATTTTAGTTATAAACTGGGGACGCACCAGTTGGAAGTAATGGAAGAGGAGAAGGACCTCGGAGTCCTGGTTGATCGTAGGATGACTATGAGTCGGCAATGTGATGTGGCCGTTAAAAAGGCTAATGCGGTCTTGGGATGCATTAGGCGATGTATTTCTAGTAGAGATAAGGAGGTGCTAGTCCCGTTATACAAGGCGTTGGTGAGACCTCATTTGGAGTACTGTGTGCAGTTATGGTCTCCCATGTTTAAGAAGGATGAATTCAAACTGGAACGGGTACAGAGAAGGGCCACTAGGATGATCCGAGGAATGGAAAGCCTGTCGTATGGAAGGAGACTTGAGGAGCTCGGTTTGTTTTCCTTAGCCAAAAGAAGGTTGAGGGGAGATATGATTGCTCTCTTTAAATATATCAGAGGGATAAATACCAGGGAGGGAGAGGAACTATTTCAGCTCAGTACTAATGTGGACACGAGAACAAATGGATATAAATTGGCAGTCGGGAAGCTTAGGCTTGAAATTAGGCGAAGGTTTCTAACCGTCAGAGGAGTGAAATTCTGGAACAGCCTACTGAGGGAAACAGTGGGGGCGAAAGACCTCTCCGGCTTTAAGATTAAGCTTGATAAGTTTATGGAGGGAATGGTTTGATAGGATAACATGATTTACTCAATAGGTCAATTATGTACCACCGCTGGTAATTAGTGCCGATGGTCAATGTTGGGATATTGAAAGTCTTTTTCCTGAGTGTCTGGCTGGAGAGTCTTGCCCGCATGCTCGGGGTTCAGCTGATCCCCATATTTGGGGTCGGGAAGGAATTTTCCTCCAGGATAGATTGGCAGAGGCCCTGGAGGTTTTTCGCCTTCCTCCGCAGCATGGGGCAGGGGGTCGCTTGCTGGAGGATTATCTGCTACTTGAAGTCTTTAAATCAAGATTTGGGGACTTCAACAGCTGAGTCAAGGGTGAGAATTATTTCAGGAGTGGGTGGGTCAGCTTCTGTGGCCTGCATCATGCGGGAGGTCAGACTAGATGATCATACTGGTCCCTTCTGATCTTAAGTTCTATGATTCTATGAAATAGAAAGGAACATACACACTGCCTAATTAAGTGGAAAAATGTAATAAGAAAAGCCAAAGAGAAGTTTGAAGAACAGCTAGCCAAAGACTCAAAAAGTAATAACAAAATGTTTTTTAAGTACATCAGAAGCAGGAAGCCTGCTAGACAACCAGTGGGCCCCCTGGACGATCGAGATACAAAACGAGCGCTTAAAGATGATAAAGTCATTGCGGAGAAACTAAATGGATTCTTTGCTTCAGTCTGCACTGCTGAGGATGTTAGGGAGATTCTCAAACCTGAGCCAGCTTTTGTAGGTGACAAATCGGAGGAATTGTCACAGATTGAGGTGTCACTAGAGGAGATTTTGGAATTAATTGATAAACTTAACAGTAACAAGTCACCGGGACCAGATGGCATTCACCCAAGAGTTCTGAAAGAACTCAAATGTAGAGTTGTGAAATTATTAACTATGGTTTGTAACCTGTCCTTTAAATCGGCTTCTGTACCCAATGACTGGAAGATAGCTAATGTAACGCCAATATTTTAAAAAGGCTCTAGAGGTGATCCCGGCAATTACAGACTGGGAAGTCTAACATCAGTACCGGGCAAATTAGTTGAAACAATAGTAAAGAATAAAATTCAGACACATAGCAGAACATAAATTGTTGGGCAAAAGTCAACATGGTTTCTGTAAAGGGAAATCGTGTTTTACTAATCTGTTAGAGTTCTTTGAAGTGGTCAACAAACATGTGGACAAGAGGGATCCAGTGAACATAATGTACTTAGATTTCCAGAAAGCCTTTGACAAGGTCCCTGACCAAAGGCTCTTACGTAAATTAAGTTGTCATGGGATAAGAGGGAAGGTCCTTTCATGGATTGAGAACTGGTCAAAAGACAGGGAACAAAGGGTAGGAATAAATGGTAAATTCTCAGAATGGAGAGGGGTAACAACTGGTGTCCCCCAAGGGTCAGTCCTACGACCAATCCTATTCAACTTATTCATAAATGATCTGGAGAAAGGGGTAAAAAGTGAGGTGGCAAAGTTTGCAGATGATACTAAACTGCTCAAGATAGTTAAGACCAAAGCAGACTGTGAAGAACTTCAAAAAGATCTCACAAAACTAAGTGATTGGGCAACAAAATGGCAAATGAAATTTAATGTGGATAAATGTAAAGTAATGCACATTGGAAGAAATAACCCCAACTATACATACAATATGATGGGGGCTAATTTAGCTACAACGAATCAGGAAAAAGGTCTTGGAGTCATCGTGGATAGTTCTCTGAAGACGTCCACGCAGTGTGCAGCGGCGGTCAAAAAAGCAAACAGGATGTTAGGAATCATTAAAAAGGGGATAGAAAATAAGATGGAGAGTATCTTATTGCCCTTGTATAAATCCATGGTACGCCCACATCTTGAATACTGCGTACAGATGTGGTCATCTCATCTCAAAAAAGATATACTGGCATTATAAAAGGTTCAGAGAAGGGCAACTAAAATGATTAGGGGTTTGGAACGGGTCCCATATGAGGAGAGATTAAAGAGGCTAGGACTTTTCAGCTTGGAAAAGAGGAGACTAAGGGAGGATATGATAGAGGTATATAAAATCATGAGTGATGTAGAGAAAGTAAATAAAGAAAAGTTATTTACTTGTTCCCATAACACAAGAACTAGGGGCCACCAAATGAAATTAATGGGCAGCAGGTTTAAAACAAATAAAAGGAAGTTCTTCACACAGCGCACAGTCAACTTGTGGAACTCCTTGCCTGAGGAGGTTGTGAAGGCTAGGACTATAACAGCGTTTAAAAGAGAACTGGATGAATTCATGGAGGTTAAGTCCGTTAATGGATATTGGCCAGGATGGGTAAGGAAGAGTGTCCCTAGCCTCTGTTTGTCAGAGGGTGGAGATGGATGGCGGGAGAGAGATCACTTGATCATTGCCTGTTGGGTTCACTCCCTCTGGGGCACCTGGCATTGTCCACTGTCAGTAGACAGGATACTGGGCTAGATGGACCTTTGGTCTGACCCAGTACGGCCATTCTTATGTTCTTAGATGAACCAGTTATTTATTGCCATGAATTCTGGAACTCAACATTTAAACCAATCCTCTCACATTGACAGAAGGCTTGGAAGGAATTAAATAGATATGTGGTATTCTGAGATGTATCCAGATATCACAATGTTCAGTTAGTTCAATGATTGCCATTGAAATATCTGTAAATAAAATACCAAAAGAGTTTTTATTGATGCCTTCTTTAATAGGGTAAGCTGAGTTTGTTCAGTGTAGCAATGAATGTACAGTTTCTATTCTAAAAGGTTATTTTGATTTTCCTGTTTATTTAGATGTCCTACAATATTGCTTTGCTGTTTGTTTGCATGTATATGAAAATATTAAATGGAATGATAATCTAAAAGTAAATATTAAATTGGATTTAGAGAGCTTTATGGTATCTCAGGTGGGGTGGGGGGTGAACCTGCACCCTGCTTGGCATTCCCTCCTGCTCTCCCACTGCCCCCCACTTTGCACACAGCAGTAGGGAGGAAACACTATGGAAACTGGGTGATAAGTTTGTAAGAATATCATCATTCCCAACCAAGTTAAAGCTATTAATGTAATATCATTCGCATGATCTGTAGAAAGCATTGAACCTGTTGTAACATGTACACTAGGCTATTCTGTATTGTTACTAGGTGATGCTTTCACTGCTTCCAGACATGGTTACATTTTTCAGCTCTCAGGGACAGTGCTCCCCTAATGAGTCTCTAAGATGGCTGCAATTCAAGCAGCAAACTACTTAGCACATTACAAAGCCAGATATCCAGTCTTTTACAGCAAATAAGTATTGTCTATTCTGGTTGAATATTTGTAGGGTTACTTTATCAGATCTAAGTAAAGCCTTTGGAAATCTATAGGAAACTTTACCAAATTCTGCAGAACTTTAACTCCATATCAGCAGTACAAACCCAACAGGTAAAGCAACACTGAATTTAAAATAAGCATGGCTTTATTTTCTCCCTTTCGGGAAGGTATGAGGCAGGAGCGATAAAGGGCGTCTCTATGTGGGGAAGTTATACCAGAAAAAGAGTGTCCACACAGCAGATTATACTTAGTTTACACTGGTATAACTATATTGGTTTAAATTCACATCTTAGTTTATACCGGTGTAAGGGTGGGGGTTATTTTGTTTTTTTAGCTTTTCAGTTTAACCTCCTTACAAAGGGTCATAAACTAAATAGAAAAGTTCCACTTACGCTGGAATAAGATTGTCCACACAGGAGATCATACTGGGGTATATTTAACTAGTAAAACTTTCCCAGGTAGACAAAGCCCTAAGCGATTGAGCACCTATCATGAACTAGAATTATTCCCATCTCTGGAGGATACTGGGGGAGGGAAGATTTTCTTCTCTACTTCTGACTAGAGGCTGATAGTTAAGGCCAAGATCATCATCTTCCCTTCCAAAATATTTTGTAACTGGAAAACAGGTGCAAATGGTTGCTTGAGAATCTGGGATTACATTTTTAATAATGCTCACTTCTGCACATGAATTAGCATTTTATCAGAGTGACTGAAAGGATTCTGTTCACAATTATGTGCTTCTTGGGAGTGCATCTCTTAAATTGGGATGCATCCCTGTTGAAATGCAAATATGCACTGTCTGTATAAAAATTTAAAAGATCAAGAAGCAAACTTTGCCATACATTGACTTTTATAATTATACAAAATTTCCATTGGCATTCGTGTGTCTAGAGCCCCTTGTTGAAAGCATTAAATTGCAAATCTCAAGTTCTTGAAGTTTAAAGAAGTAGAATGCATGCACTGTTACAGACTAGGGACCGAGTGGCTAGGCAGCAGTTCTGCAGAAAAGGACCTAGGGGTTACGGTGGACGAGAAGCTGGATATGAGTCAACAGTGTGCCCTTGTTGCCAAGAAGGCTAACGGCATTTTGGGCTGTATAAGTAGGGGCATTGCCAGCAGATCGAGGGACGTGATCGTTCCCCTCTATTCGACATTGGTGAGGCCTCACCTGGAGTACTGTGTCCAGTTTTGGGCCCCACACTACAAGAAGGATGTGGAAAAATTGGAAAGAGTCCAGCGGAGGGCAACAAAAATGATTAGGGGGCTGGAGCACATGAGTTATGAGGAGAGGCTGAGGGAACTGGGATTGTTTAGTCTGCAGAAGAGAAGAATGAGGGGGGATTTGATAGCTGCTTTCAACTACCTGAAAGGGGGTTCCAAAGAGGATGGATCTAGACTGTTCTCAGTGGTACCAGATGACAGAACAAGGAGTAATGGTCTCAAGTTGCAGTGGGGGAGGTTTAGATTGGATATTAGGAAAAACTTTTTCACTAGGAGGGTGGTGAAGCACTGGAATGGGTTACCTAGGGAGGTGGTGGAATCTCCTTCCTTAGAGGTTTTTAAGGTCAGGCTTGACAAAGCTCTGGCTGTGATGATTTAGTTGGGATTAGGTCCTGCTTTGAGCAGGGGGTTGGACTAGATGACCTCCTGAGGTCCCTTCCAACCCTGATATTCTGTGATTCTATGATTCTATGATTTGGACTGTTTGAACTACTCAGGAATGCTGGCACTGACTTCGGTGCGTGAGCAGCAGACATTCTATCTGTTCCTTCTATTAATATACCTGTCAAAATACATTAATTATACTGTAATCAGCAAGTTCTAGATCAGAAATGTTTTGTATACTTATAATGGTAAACAGTAAGATGTGTAGCTTCTAAAATGAGGCAAATAGGATCTCTTGCCTTAGTTCTTTTGCAGCGCCTTTGTCAGGTAGACAAATCTTAAATCTTACCTTGGTTAAATAGTAAGGGCCAAATTCTATGTTGGTAACTGCAAAGTAATGCACATTGCAAAACATAATCCCAACTATACATATAAAATGATGGGGTCTAAATTAGCTGTTACCACTCAAGAAATAGATCTTGGAGTCATTGTGGCTCTTCTCTGAAAACATCCATAAGTGTAGCGGCAGTCAAAAAAGCGAACAGAATGTTGGGAATCATTAAGAAAGGGATAGATAAGACAGAAAATATATTGCCTCTGTATAAATCCATGGTATACCCACATCTTGAATACTGCATGCAGATGTGGTTGCCCCATCTCAAAAAAGATATATTGGAATTGGAAAAGGTTCAGAAAAGGGCAACAAAAATGATTGGGGATATGGAACGGCTTCCATATGAGGAACGACTAATAAAACTGGGACTTTCAGCTTGGAAAAGAAACGACTAAGGGGGGATGTGATAGAGGTCTATAAAATCATGACTGGTGTGGAGAAAGTAAATAAGGAAGTGTTATTTACTCCTCATACCACAAGAACTAGGGGTCACCAAATGAAATTAATAGTCAGCAGATTTAAAGCAAACAAAAGGAAGCAATTTTTCACACAACGCAGTGTCAACCTGTGGAACTCTTTGCCAGAGGATGTTGTGAAGGCCAAGACTATAACAGGGTTCAAAAAAGAACTAGATAAATTCATGGAGGATAGGTCCATCAATGGCTATTAGCCAGGATGGGCAGGGATGGTATCCCTAGCCTCTGTTTGCCAGGAGCTGGGAATGGGTGACGGGATGGATCACTTTATGATTATCTGTTCTGTTCATTCCTTCTGGGGCACCTGGCATTGGCCACTGTCGGAAGACAGGATACTGACCTAGATGGACCTTTGGTCTGAACCAGTGTGGCTGTTCTTATGGTCTATCCTGTAGTGTGGGGGAAGAGGGTGAATGGAACATGCCCATCCCTCAACCCCTTGTGCAGCAGCACGCTAAAATTCCTATCTACTGTAGTAATTGAGAGTTCTAGAAGCAGGACAGACTACAATGCCAACAGCTGCATTGTGGCACCGAAGGGGTTAGGGTTGGGCTATGTTGCCTACCAGTTAAGGCGTGTGGACAGGTCCCTCATATGTTGCATTCAGCATCTTGCACTAGCAGGGGATGTATGCGAACCCTTTTTATTTTATTTTAAAGGACAAGCAGTGTGCATCCCACCATATGCCTGCCCTGAGACATCTGTATGTTTTTAAAATCTAATCCTCTGCCAGTACCTCTCTGCTCTTCACACCCAGCCCAAGCATGACTCCAGTTTGTAAGGGCAGAATTTTGCCATAAGTGTTCAGATGTTGTGGAAAATATGCATTTCCAACACCTTGGAGTTGGTGACTAGAAGTGAGACTTCCTACTGGAGCAAATGCGTAAAAGGGAACACATTTAAAGGATGTATTTTCACGTGTTCCATTTCATATTGTGATTTCAGTAAAGGCATTCACTGTCCACTTCCTCTCCTTGATCCTTAGTGGAGTCTTCTTGAAATTTATCTATCTTGTAAATAATTGAGTTTGTGACGACAGACTTTTGGCTTCCCTTTTTAAGTTGTTGTTTCAATACAGTTTTGGCCACTGCTTACATCTGATACGTTTGAAAAATCCATTTCCGACAGGAGTTGAGTCACAAGCCTCTTGGTGATCTTGCTGTGGTTGTCAGCTGCATATCTGTTGGTGACTGTTTTCTGCTGCAAGTGCTGACTCCAAATGGGAGGTGTAATGTAGATATCTGTTTTCTGTTCCTACTTATTTTGACCTCATTCAGTCAGAGAAACTTTCTTTGGCAAAAGTTTGCAACAACAGAAGGCTTGACATTGTATCTCTTTTGTAAGCCAAAAATAAGTCATAACATTTCTTTCCTGTCTCTAGTAAGAAAATCAGCCAGAAAGATTCCTAAAATCCAGCTTTTGATGTAAAATACCAGTGCAACACCACATGACAATGCCCTGGCACCTTTAAATCTGAGCGGTCATTCCATGACTACATGGCTATAAGTCAGCCTGCTGTGACACTTCTTGGGACAGTTTAAAGCCTTCATTTTTGACCTTGGCTACCCAAAGTGTTTCTCATCTGTATTCTCTCCCTCCCCTGAGGGTATAGAATTCTTGGTTCTTAGCCACAGTCAGACAGCATTTGTTCCCCTCAAGGTCATTAAAGTGGATTATTTCATTTAAATAAGAAAGTTCAAGAAGGTGAAAATACAGATGTGAACTGCAATTAAACCTGTTCAAGGTTTCTTGCATGGTAGCAGAGATTCAGAGGTGACCCAGTCAAGACATGGCTTTCAAAGGAGATCATTGCTTGTCCTTTCAGAGTCAGCGCTTGCCCCAAACTGTATTCCTTTCTCTAAGAATTTGACCGATCCTTATATAATGCAGACAAACTTTGTTCTTCCCCAAGGTCAGTGCCCCGACTCACCTACTACTTTCAAATCACTATGGACATTTGTTTTAACCAGTCTATATCTGTACAGGTATATTGGGATATATCCTTTCCCTACCACCTCCTTCCTCCCCCTCCTGTATCCTCCCAACAAAGAGCTGGTTATTAATACAGAAATTATATAGTCTTTCAATATTGTAATATGTGAAGAACCATGGTGTCATAAGTATGGTGCTGGTTTCAAATATTGCTATTTTGTCACCACTAGAGAAAAGAATGTGAGTATGACCACGAACATGTGAAGGAGGATAAGGAATTTGCTGTTTTGTGCAGGTTAATCTGAAAAAAGTAAGCCTGTTTCTTTAGGTATTTACTGGTGAGGTGGATACTGAGAGCCTGAAACATCCTGGCCTGTCTGCCATGGGACAGTAATATTTTTCTCAGCTTAATCTATTAGCCTTATGGTTAGCATTTGAGGGGTGGAAAGGAGAAAGAGGGGAGCAGGCAGGATCAGACTGTGATAGAATGCAATCTGTCAGGCTACCACAGTGCCCTGCTGGGTTATGAACCCTCGAGGTCCCGGGAAGATGCTAACACTTCAGATGCTTCACAGATTGCATAGGCACAGAGGGTGAGAAGAAATGACATGATGAATGGTTTTGTATGTGCACTCACAAGTGTGGTCTTATGTTGCAAGTGCATCTTAAGTTGGCAGATTTAGGCTACTCTCCCCTTCTGAGCCCAAAAAAGTCCCTTTTTGTTCAGAGTGAACTTAAAATATGTTGTGTTTTATTTCTAAGAAAACAGTCAATTTCCCAGTTTCACTTCCATACAGATATTACAGTAGAGTTCAGAGCATTCAGCTACCATGGTGATGAGCACAGTGTAAGAACCTTCTCAGACTGGTCACAGACTTCCTGTAAGCACATAAACACTTGAACACACCCCCTGATGAAAGGGTTTTTATAAAATGGATTGTAGGATAGGGGACTGGGAAAATGATATGAGAACAATATAACTTGGGAGCATATTTAATTTGTGCGTGGTGGTGGCTGGGCCATTTTCACTTTGGACTCAGCAAATGACAAAGCCTCTCGAGTTTTTAGAGCATTCATTTAATATCAGGTCTGGTTTTGAAAAGCTCTAAACAAAAAAAGCACCACATCACTGGTCCTCTTGAGTTGGAGCCACAGATTTTGAGATGTTTTGTTAGAATTTGTATTTTTAAAAGATAGTGTCTCCCAGTTTGTCACCTGCCACTGATGCCCTCAAATTTCTTACTTTTAATCATTCCCCTGGATTTGGAAAAATACTGGTATGTGTTTAAAACTAGTCTTGCTTAAGAAATGTTTGTACATTTTTAAGTAGAGTTGAAATACTAGCGAAGATGGAAGTAAAGTACATGTAATCCCTTTGACTGTACTCTAAAAGTGAATCAGTAAGGGAAGCATTTGGGGAAGTGGAAGCTTAATACTGTACTGTTTTGGTCTAAATTATTCTTTCACACAATTTTATATCTTTCTTGTCATGAACATGCTTTAAGAAAGTTTAAAAGGTTATATAACAAGCCTATTACATTTCAAGCTCAAGCTGCTTCACCATATTATGTTTGTTTCAACAACACAATGCCAGCTCTTAATATGTCAGAATACACACACATTCTCCAGAGGCTAGTAGGAAATTGTAAAGTACAGAATCAGTGAGCAACAAAATTCCAGGCGTAAACTTTTTTGAAGGCTGTGTAGGTGTATGTTTGTGTCTTTTAGCCAGAAAGCTTTTAGTGTTGGTCCCCATATTGATTACAAAGTCTTGAGGGATCTCTGAGTGAGAATATTTCATATGAATACAGAACATAAAGACAATTGAGTATGTAACAAATAAGTAACTTTATCATTCTGATCCATCATCCATATGACAAACCCTTCCAGTGGACTAAATTTAATCCTTAAGTAATAGTATTTAGTTCTTGCAACAGATCTTCTCTAATGGGCCCAATGTCATTACTGCAAACACTGAGTTTAAGGAACTGACTAATTGCTGATAAATATAGTATGCAGTAAAGTGAAATTCTGACAAAATGTGCAACAACTAACTTTAAATTTAATTAGAAAAGATTGATTGGTATAACTTAACTGTGCTATCTAATGCTGCATTTATTCTGATAAAGAAAACAAAGGCAGTATAATGAATAATGTGTGTCTGCATGCGCACGTGTGTGCATATGCACACAAACCTGTCTCAAAGCACCGTGAAACACTGGAAAAAATATACCTAATAGATTTTTAATAAAAAGGCTACTCTTCTGACTTATTTCTCCTGTTCTACTTTGATAGGACCTCCCTTCTTTGTGGCTTCCAAGCTCCGTAATCTTGGTGTCCTGTTTAAAGCTGACCTATCTTTTGATGATCCTTTTGGTTGGATTTTAGTGTAGTTATACCATTTAGACACTTTCCAGGTTGCAGTTCATCTTCTCCCAATCAGATGCTGATGTCCCTATACTGGTTTTTGTCTCAGACTGAACTGTGATGATACAAGATTTACAGGTCTCTGTCTCTGGCGGTGGTGTTCTGCCTGGCTTTCAGTGTAGAAGAGACAAGCTAAAGATGACATGCAAGTCCTTAACTCTTGCTTTTGTGGTTTTAAATCAGAATAATAATAAATATTTTGTGCGGTTTGCTAATTAAAACTTTGTTCCTAAGACAAGGCTGTATTGTTAGGCCATGTATTACAGGAATACATTGGATATTGTATGTAATTTAAAGGAATGAAAATGGCCTGATTGAAAAGCCTAAACAAAAATGACTGAGAACAATCCTCAGTAGTATGTCTGTACATTCCTTACAAAAGAAAGTATCCTTTGTTCCTGTTAATCTGTCTGAAGCCTGTGAGTGTTCTGTTCCTCTAAGCACTCAGCTTGCCAACTCCAGGCGGCTGATTATTTTGTTCCTTTCCATATTGAACAAAGTAAGTTCAGTCTTCATTCTCGGTAGAAGTAGAACAAATACTCATCAGCCAATCTCTTTGCTTGACATTCAGTAACACTTTGGAGCATCAAAGCAGAAAATACTGTAATTTTCTGGTGTTGAACACACAATGCAAAAGGGAAGAAAAGTTGCATCTTGAGGGATGAGGTGAGAAATTTAATCAACATGATGCAGAAAAGAGGACTTCAGAGAGGAGTAGCTGGAAGAAAACAAGATGAACAGAGAGAGTAAAACCTTTTATGGCCCAGAAGTAAAAGTGCTTTAAAAATAATTGGTGGAACATAATAGATGTAAAATAAACTGAAGAGATGAGAAAGTAGAAAATCATTTTCAGTATAGATTTCTTAAACAAAAATGTGAAAGTAATAAAGGGAGCAATACAAAAAGATGTTTATCAACTTGCTTCTTTTGGAAGCTATTTGCTTTTCCTGGCACAGGGCAGCATTCAATCCCACTTATAATTGAGTCACACAAATGATCAATTACAAAGAACACTGAGATGTATTGTTTAGCGAGAACAAGAAGATTCACAGCTAACTGTAAAGTGTATAGGCTCTTCTGTACAAAGGTGCAACAGGCTCAAGTAGGTACGGGTAAGGACTTGTTGTGCCAGGGCAGTGGTTCTCAACCTATTTACCATTGTGAGTCACATGTGTAGCTCTGTGTTATGTGGGCCGCATCCACACAATATATGTACTACCTATATGGCCCTGAGGCTGTCACATGGGCCGCAGCTGTGTGCTGATTGGGCAGCAAGTGTTCCAAGATTTGAGAACCACTGTGGCATGGTGTTGAAAGGATCCATGGTCTATTTTTCCCTTAGCTGTGACTTTTCTGTATTGCCTGCTGTTTTAGATTCATAACTCTAATGTTCTGTCACCTCTGTTATATGCATTTCTTTAAGCCTCTAGATTATTTCTAGTCTATGAACTATAAAACCATCTGGACACCACAATAAAAGCTTAACTACTGGAGTGTAGTCAGCGTTAGTGTAAAAAAAAAAAAAAAGACCAGTATGTGCAACATCACAAAAAGGTTTTATGAATTAGAACAATCATATAGTATTTTAAAATAATTTTTATGGTATCAAAACCAAAAAGCTAACACTATCTTAGTTTATCGCACCACTCATTTTTTAAAAAAAACGTATCTTTAGCAAATCCCTAAATGTTTNACTCTGAATGTCCCCTTAATAAAAGCACCCTATTTCAACCAGGTGACCATGAATGATATCACTCTCCTGAGGATAACACAGAGAGATAAGGAATGGATGTTGTCTGAATGCCAGCAAACACCGGGACCATACGCTGCCATGCTTTGCTATGCAATGATTCCAGACTACGTGCTACTGGCCTGGCGTGGTAAAGTGTCCTACCATGGCGGACGGAATAAGGCAGCCCTCCCCAGAAACCTTTTGCAAAGGCTTTGGGAGTACATCCAGGAGAGCTTTCTGGAGATGTCCCTGGAGGATTTCCGCTCCATCCCCATACACGTTAACAGACTTTTCCAGTAGCTGTCCTGGCCGTGAATGCCAGGGCAAATTAATCATTAAACACGCTTGCTTTTAAACCATGTGTAATATTTACAAAGGTACACTCACCAGAGGTCCCTTCTCCGGGGTCTGCGAGCACGCTTTGGGATTCGGTGGGTTCGGGGTTTACTGGCTCCAGGTCCAGGGTGATAAACAGATCCTGGCTGTTGGGGAAAACGGTTTCTCTGCCTCCTTGCTGTGAGCCATCTCCCGTCTGTTCATCATCATCGTCTTCCTCGTCCCCAGAACCCGCTTCTGTGTTGCGTGAGTCTCCATTGACGGAGTCATAGCACAGGGTTGGGATAGTGGTGGCTGCACCCCCTAGCATGGCATGCAGCTCGGCGTAGAAGCGGCATGTCTGCGGCTGTGCCCCGGACCTTCCGTTTGCCTCTCTGGTTTTCTGGTAGGCTTGCCTTAGCTCCTTAATTTTCACGCGGCACTGCTGTGCATCCCTGTTATGGCCTCTGTCCTTCATGCCCTTTGAGACTTTTTCAAATGTTTTTGCATTTCTTTTACTGCTACGGAGTTCCGCTAGCACGGATTCGTCTCCCCATATGGCGATCAGATCCCGTACCTCCCGTTCGGTCCATGCTGGAGCTCTTCTGCGATCCTGGGACTCCATCATGGTTACCTGTGCTGATGAGCTCTGCGTGGTCACCTGTGCTCTCCACGCTGGGCAAACAGGAAATGAAATTCAAACGTTCGCGGGGCTTTTCCTGTCTACCTGGCCAGTGCATCCGAGTTCAGATTGATGTCCAGAGCGGTCACAATGGTGCACTGTGGGATAGTTCCCGGAGGCCAATACCATCGAATTGCGGCCACACTAACCCTAATTCGAAATGGCAAAACCGATTTCAGCGCTACTCCCGTCGTCGGAGGTGGTGTAAAGAAATCGATTTAAAGAGCCCTTTAAGTCGAATAAAAGGGCTTAATTGTGTGGACGAGTCCAGGCTTAAATCGAGGTAACGCTACTAAATTCGACCTAAAGTCGTAGTGTAGACCAGGCCTTAGAGTAATTTCAGAAAAGTGGAGATGCAAGGCCCCTGCTGTTTCTACCAAATGGATAAGATCAAGACGATGGCTTGCTGGCATTTGTAAATACAACGGTGTCAGTAAAGAAAAAGCCCACAAGAAGGACAGAATCTGTATAGTCCATAGAATTACTCTTGATTAAGCTTTTGTTTTCTTTCTTCCTCCTCTATACATCTTTGTAGGCATATGAAAGAAGATTTCCTACATGTCCTCTAATCCCAATGTTTGTAGCTAGTGACACTGTGAATGAATTCAAGAGTGAGGATGGAGCTATCCATGTGATAGAAAGGCGTTGTAAACTGGATATAGATGCACCACGGTTATTGAAAAAGGTAACTAAACTATTTTTAAAATGGCTTTTATCCTAATTTTCTTGATACCAACCCACAAAAATGGAAATCTTTAACAAAATCTGTGGTAATCTTTCTCAGATTGCAGGAGTAGATTATGTTTACTTTGTCCAGAAGAACTCCTTGAACAGACAAGATCGGACTTTGCACATAGAGGCCTACAATGAAACCTTTTCTAACAGAGTCATCATTAATGAGCACTGCTGTTACACAGTGAGTAACAGAGAGAATCTAACAGTTGTACAGATTGGGTTTGGTTGGCATTGACATTCAGCACTCATAACCAGAAGCTGGATTATTTTTGGCTCCTCCTAAAAATCAGAATTATTATTGTGCCATGAGTGTTGCTGTTAGTGTTAAAAGTAATCAATACATGTGAAAACCCTGATGCAAATTTGTTTTCTGTCCATTGGACATATTCCCACATTACAAAAGACAGACATTTGACAGACTCCGCTTGTGAGAAGCCAAAGTCTGTAATAGCAGGGTTGTGGCATGTCACGATTGATGATGCCCTGGCAGAACTGTTGAAGGGAAGCTTGCACATCACTTGGTCACTTTCTGCATAGTGCTAGCCAGTGCTACAATTGTATTATTGTCAAGTGCGCTACAATTTAAGCGTTCAAGATTGTAATTTTAATCTAGATTTTGCTATCATATCTGTTTCTGTTTATGAGATGCTGACATGCTTTTTGGTGCAAAGCGCTTGTAGCATAATGATAGATTTGTTTAAGAAGTGAAGTCAGAGAGCTAGCTGTTGCCATGCTCGCAATTGCTTTATAGGTTGTCAAATACTCCTACTCTGATATGAGAGACAAATGAAATAAAGCACAAACAATTGTAATGTATGAATAAAGCGTGGAATGGACCTTGGAGGTCAAATCCAAACTAGCAAATGCGGCCACTCGTTTACATGGCAGCACTTTCTGTAAATGAGTGCTTTCTGGTTGCAGAACATGTTTAAAGGAACACTGGAAACTTTGAAATCTAGTTAACTTCAAAATATTAGTTAAAAGTAGTTTCAAGTACTGCATAGGTCCCTGGGTCTCACTGCAACTTTAAAAATTTTAAAAATATTTTTCTGTCTGCACTTGCCATGTGAAAGTTCCATATAAACCAACTCATTATGAAACCTATTAGACTGTGGAATAGCTTCCAAAGGAAGAGTTGGAAGCCCCATTATTTGAAACATTAAGCACTAAACTGGATTAAGTGCTGGAATAATCCTGCTCTAGCCAGGGTTAGACTAAATGACCTTAATAGGTTTCAAACATGGGATATTACCAAATACATAAATAATGGTCACAACAAATAAATTCCAGTATGTCATGGGAGAAAAAACTAAAAGGGCCAATGACATAATTCTCTCAAATCAGATTTGTTTTATGCCATTGAGTTGAGAACCAAAGCTGGAGAATCCATACACACTTCTCTTTCAGATGTGGAGGCGCCAGACTACTGCTTTTCTCTTGGGTTGCAGTGTAGACTAGAACCAGTTACCAGCGCACTCAGCTGCTTATGATATAAGAAGAGGAGAAAATCAGGAATGTATTTGAAGTTTGAAAGGGCTGTGGGGGAAGGCATTCTGTACAGTCTGTAAAATCTGGCTCAATCAGGCCGGTAACCAGAATAGAGGTCATACTCCTTTCTGTAGTACAAACAGTTTTTTGGTTTTTTTTTTAATCCAGAAGAGATTATGCCACTAGCTAGGTCATTGGTTCTCAAAACTTTTATACTGGTGACCCCTTTCAAATAGCAAGCCTCTGAGTGCGACCCCCCCCCCTTATAAATTAAAAACACTTTTTAATATATTTAACACCATTATAAATGCTGGATGCAAAGCGGGGTTTGGGGTGGAGGCTGACAGCTCGCAACCCCCCATGTAATAACCTCATGACCCCCTGAGGGGTCCCAATCCCCAGTTTGAGAACCCCTGACCTGGGTAGTAAGTGGCGCTAATCTGTTGCAGTATTGTTGGTAGTAAATAATCCAAGAGGGAAGCATTGCAAATCTCGTGGATGTGCAGATCCTGTGCCTCTGACTTGGAGAGCAGTGTTTTTCCTCCTAGTTATTGTTAAAAGGGAAAATGTGCCATGATGGCTTTTGTAGAGACAATATGAAGGTTCCTTCTTTTCTTGTTGACTAAGCTTTACCTTTTTCAATCTGCATTTTGCAAAGGGACCAGAGGTTTCAAATTCCATTTACAGGACAAAATAAAGTTAAAAAATATGGAATTTTGACTATCCAAATACTTGTATGAGAAAATGTACAGTATGCAAAGAGTAACCAAAGCATATGGTCTCTGCTGTCCTCCACTAATAGGTTCACCCTGACAACGAAGATTGGACCTGTTTTGAACAGTCAGCAAGCCTGGACATCAAGTCTTTCTTTGGCTTTGAAAGCACAGTGGAAAAGATTGCCATGAAACAGTACACCAGCAATATTAAAAAGGTGAACACACAGTCATGATGTAGATGCCTGGCTCTAGTTAGATTTAAACCCTGAAATGTAGCTGCTGCTACTTAACAGGCTGGTTGTGCACAGAAAACTAAATTACATGGCTTTTAGAGCAGGGTGTTGTGAAGTGTGTGTAGAAAGGGATCTGTGGGGTCTCTTGGGATGCTTGACTGCCTTTTGTTGCATTTCCAAACAGGTCCTGTTTGTATCGAAGTGGACATTTTATTGGCTAAAACATGTTTTTGTTTCAAAGGGGAAGGAAATAATAGAGTATTACCTGAAGCAGATGGAGGAAGATGGGATAAAGTTTGTTCCTCGTTGGACTCCGCCTGTTATGTATAAACTGGAGAACAGCACATCTCACATAGCACGACCAGTTTCTCCTGCTATCAACATACCAGATACTGCCACAAAGGAGGGACTGAACAATAAGGAAGTGCTCAACACCTCCAGCAGCCCGTCAGAGCCCACAGCAGGAACACCTGATGGTACATTTGGCATCTCTTGTATGGCCTGTTTGACTTCTCATTTTTAGCTAGGTTATTTGAAATGCTTGTAGACACATTCAGGGCTCTGCTTTTCTGCTGAGGACCCTCACGTTAGTTTTTGGTTCATTAGTATTCATGTTGGTGCTGACCAGTTCTGGGAGGCCCCCCTCACCTCCCTGCCCTCCCATTTAACATTCATCTATCTGGGTCCTGGATAAGTGTGCTGGTAGCTGATCCTGTGATCAAGTAAAGGCCAGCATTAAAAAAAAAAAAAAATCATCACACTAAGGATTAATGGAGAGCAATAGTTTAGATTCCCAGGGAAGGAAGTAGAGAGCTCACCAAAAATCAACCCCATTCCATTGCAAATGGATTTAAACTGGTAGAGGAAAAGCAACTCACTTGTAAAATATTAGCTAAGGTATTCGTTTCTTTTTTCTTAGACCCAACAGTTCAGATATAGTCATTTTAATTCAATTGAATGTAGTTAAGGCTGACAAATACGAGCAGCGTTGACTGGAAATAAGAACACGGGTTCTTCCACTTCAAGTACTTGCACATAAGATCGGTTGTTAATTGACCTAGTAATTAGTAACTGCTGTAACAGTGTGTAAATCCCATTTCAGACAAACTCGATGCAGACTACATCAAGCGGTATCTGGGTGACTTGACACCATTGCAGGAAAGCTGCCTCATCCGACTTCGACAGTGGCTCCAGGAAACTCATAAGGGCAAAGTAAGAAACTAGTCACCAGTTTTAGCTTTCTGTGTTTCAGAGAAGTGCACAATACACAAGATGGATTTGACTGAATTAAGCAGAATGTGAATAATCCAGCCCAGGGGACTGACAGCCAAGCAGTTTCACAAGTCTGCCTTGTATTAAAATGACCCCATTTCTTATGTCTAGTTATTGTGGAGTGACTGTGTCTAATCCTCAGATCTACTTCCCTGACTGATTGTTGAATCCAATTATTTTTAGATGTGGTGGGGAAAGCATGAGCAGTCTTGAAATTCTATAAGATTTTAAAAGTTATGAAACGCAATTTAACCAGTCTCTTCTGTATTTCCTGTGGAAACATACTCTGTTGCAGAAGGGTTTAATAACCAAGAGGGATCTAACCATAAATTATACAATAGCATTGTGTTCCACATATAGAATGTCCCAATTTTCACATGTTAAAAGCTCACAGATATTTGCGTGGGGTGAATTAAGGAAGCGTGATCATCTTGGTTTTTTATAACCTTAAAAGCAGGTTGCCTGTTATTCCAGAGTGTTTGGGAGGATCCAAGAGTAAATGCTTGAACAGAAGTTTTTTGCTACTTAGAGTTTGGAACAAGAAATAAGTAAGTCATGGGATCAGTTCAAAAACTAAGGCGGCCCAGTGACTGTGCAAACAGTGCAATTATCTACCCCGTGGGAGATTCAAGTTCTGTAACCATGGAGCTAACCAAAGGGGCACTTTTCTCTTCTTACTCTTTTTTGCTGTCCTTGTTTAAAAAAAAAAAAAAAAGTCCCTAAAGTGGTGTTCTGATAAGTTTGTAATTGTCTTCCTTTAATTAGTAGTGCAATCCAATCTGTGTATTTGCATTCAAGTTTATATAAATTGGCTGACTTAGATGTCAAAGTTTCAAACTTTAATCAGTCATTATTTTCCAATAGATCCCAAAGGATGAACATATTTTACGATTCTTGCGTGCCCGGGACTTCAATATTGACAAAGCCAGAGAGATTCTTTGCCAGTCACTAACATGGCGTAAACAGCACCAGGTGGACTATATTCTGGATACCTGGAACCCTCCACAAGTACTTCAAGATTACTATGCAGGAGGTTGGCATCACCATGACAAAGGTACATTTTATATTACTAGATACTGATGGGCACTTTATAATCAGAATTAAATAACTTTGTTAAAAACCTGCCAAATGTGTGGTGTGAGTGTGTGTAGTACTTTCATACTACATTGGACTTAAGTGCAGTTAAGTTAGAGTGGTTTGCAAGTGAGAGCAGGCAAACTGACAGGACTCCTGGGTCCTGTTCCTAGCTCTGACTGTAATTTTGATCAAATCACTTAGCTTTTCTGAGACATTTGTAAAATTGGTAAATCTACTCAACAGAGCTGTTGTGAGAGTTATTAATCATATTTTACAGCACTCTGAGTTAGTTGGGTAAAAGGGGTTATAAAAATCCTGAGTATTAATTACTTTCCTGTGGTTGGGGATTAAAAGATATATGTAAATAAGCATACCTTTTTAATCAGCTTATTTCTGCTGTCAGAGACACTTGCTTATGGTGTAGCCAATATTTGGCATCACCGTTTCAGTGATAGGAATTGTGATGTTACAAACACAAAATAGAGCAGGTTCATAAAGAGGAAAATGGCTTCTTATTTATTCTGTGTAATGGGTTATAGTCACATCCACAGAACTTAAGGATTCAGGCCCAGCTGCTGAAAGACACCACCCAACTTGCCCCTGCTGTGCACTGGTCTTGCTGAAAAGTTGTGGAATCCCTTTCCCTCACCCTACCTGTAACTGGAGGGAAGGTTTCCATCCAGTTGTTCATCTTGGAAAGGGAGTAATCTGACTGCAAGCCTTCTGTGCTCTGATTTGTCTTTACCCGCTACCCAGCACTACTCCCTTTAGCCCTTGCTGCTACTGTAAGCATATGAAATAGTACAGGAGGCTGCTAGTAATAGCTGGCTACCATTAATAGTGGCCATGAGGGAAAGAAGGTAGGCTTAACCACTGCAAAGCTGAGGTGGATGCGGGTCCATCAACCCTGTGGGTTGTACAGATTTTAGGAAGGAAATTGGGGATGTGTTCCTAGATTTTTAAGAGAGGGACTTTGTTTCCTGTTTCCCTCTTGCATACATCTAGAGTCCTCCCAATAACTAGGAAGGAAACAGATAAAAGTCTGAAGGTTGTCGGTAGATTATAGTATGTCAACTTTCCTGAGTGAGACAGAGGGTCTTCAATCTTGTGTTTTGAACTCTTGGTCTTATCCTTGAATTCCCTTTGCTCTCTTGCCAACGTGTAAACTCTGCAGAGAGTTTCTCAGTTTGAAATCTGTTAATGTTACAACTTTAAAGCCTGGGGATAGGTTACTTTTAAATCTCTCCTTACCGGTTCCCCTCCTTCCTCTCGCACACACAAAGTGTGTTCCAAACTTCAGCTGAGTGGATTCTTTAGTTGCAGTGTTATAGCTGTGTTGGTCCCAAGATATTAGAGAGGCTGAGATAATATCTTTTATTGGGCCAACTGCTGGTGGTGAAAGAGACAGGCTTTTGAGCTTACACAGAGCTCTCCTTCAGATCAAGACATTTTTTAATAACACTTATCATGGGCAAGTCAGAGAGCAGCAGCTATGAAACATGCTCTCTAGGATAGATCTATTAATGGTAATGAATGAAAGCTATCCATTTTGCTTGAGCATAAATTGTTAAACACTCATACAATCAGTGTGGCTCTCCTATGCATTTGAGTTCTTATTTTGATAAGAGAGTCTCAAGCAAAGAATTGTTAAACAACAACCCTAGTGACTTATACAATGTGGATGCAGTGTTAAGAACAAAACACTCCGTTATACAGCCTTCCCTCATGCATCATATGGGTGGGGTAGGTTAATACATTATGAGTTAGGGGGTTTTGTAGTTCTCGTATAAAACTTAACAGCTTCTTGTACAGTGCTTTAAAACCTGCATAATACATTCCAAAAAGATCTCTGCTTTAAGTGACCATTTTATTTTAACACTGAACTGTGTAACTCCATAAGTATGTGGAATCTTTTAGACTCAAAGACACTACTACTGTATCTGCAGACTGAACAGCTTGGGTTTTTAGTTCTACAACTTATTTTTATGGTCTTGATTCCGAATCTGTTAAGCAAAGTGATAAATATCTAAACTGAAGAATGAATTTAACATTAACTTTAAGGGCATGGCTCAACAGAGTTTCTCTCTCCATAATGTCCTACAGGAAAGCCTGCATAAATAAAGATGACATGTATCTTCTGGTGCTTAGATGAACCTAGGTTGGCTTAAATCAAACTGCCAAAAACTTAAACAACTGCCCTTTGAAAAGAGAATTAACATAGGGCCAATGTATAGGTGCTTCCATTAAAAAATAAAAACTACAAAGCAGGAAGATCACTAGTTGGTCAAAGCTTCTCTTCAGAAGATTCAAGAGGTCAAAACTTTCCTAAGGAACAATATAGTCAAAGCTTGTCCCTCTCCCATTGTCTCTCTCCCCTCCCGCCCCCCAACTACTCTTGCTACATATACTTCCCAGGTGTTTCACGCTGCATTGGCTGTCTCAGTCAGTTCGCACTGGGAGGGGAAGAATCATAGACCTATTTAAAAGGGAGACTTTCTTCAGCAATCGAGTGACTCCAGGTGTCTATCTCTCTTTTTTAAAAATATTGTTTGCGTTTGATTCTTGTAGCAGATTGGTATCGGTTTTTCAAATGTTAGAAGGAAATGATACTGAGCATTGAGATTAAGATCCTTTTGGAAAAATGGGCTTCTGTGCATGCTACTGAGACATGCTGACTTGCCCATTCCAGAGAAATGGGCATGTTTGAAATTTAGGTGTAATCTGATTTAAGGGTGACTTTTCTTTCTTGGAGAGCCTTTAAACAACGGACAGCTTTGGAATCAAAACACTTAGGAACAAGGCTGTCTGTCATGGTGTGCTGCAGTGCCAGAGATGGCAACTTATGCTTGTGTACTGCAATAGATTAGGACAGAGTTAAAAATCCATCCCATAAAGACACTTAACACATGTTATTCCTAATAAACAGCTCCGTTAGGATACTGTGAAGGGCCAAAAATGCCAATTATGGTCCTCAAAAAATCAGCCCATGCACTTATTCAGTCTGTTATGTATCATGGAGGACATTTTAGTAATCTCAACAAACAAGAGGCGAGTCCTTGAATGTAAGGATCCCATTTGAAATTTGTCTCTGGAACAGACTTGCCCTCATCAGTCTTAACCAGCACTTAGGAGATTGTGTGCCAGCTCCACATAACATGTGGGGGAATAGCTGTTTTTGTTAAAAGGCTCCAAAATGATACCCGCCATTATTTTAGCAAATAAAGCATTGATCCGGAGAGTGATTCTGCAGTATTGTTGTACACTCTAATGCAGTAATCTTTCCAAAGGCTTGTTGGGGGAAACCCAGAGTAGTGTCATTGTGAGAGAATGATTTAAGGCTCCAGACTTGACCAGAGATCTGTGGTATCAGGAAAGATATTGGACAAAAATCTATCCTTCCCTTGGCTACACTGGAGGCAGATTTTGTCCACAAATCTTGTCAAGTACAATAAATGTCTTAGTTAATCAAAATCACTTAGGCTTTGTCTTCACTGTAAAAAAAAAAAAAAAGGTTTGTTTTTGTAGTGAGATTGCGAATTCAAATTAGCCATTGCACTGTAAAATCCTAGTACAAACAATTCACCGTTCGTTCTTACTTCTGTGTAGCTAGTAGGTCAAAACTATACTTCCCAACCTGTGGCTCACCTCAACTGGCTATATTAAAGTAAAACTTCACTGCCTTGTCTTCACTAGAATTTTACAGCAAGCTAGCAAAATTGAGTTAGCTATCTCATTGTAAAAACACACCTTTTTGACAGTAAAGACACAGACTTAGTTTTAAAACTTTAACAGAAAATACTAATTTACCATCTCTTGCTCTTCAGATGGGCGCCCTCTGTATGTGTTGAGGTTGGGACAGATGGATACCAAAGGCTTAGTGCGAGCTCTTGGGGAAGAAGCCTTGCTTCGATATGTAAGTGCTTAAGAAATGACTTGTTTATTGCGAACAAATTTGTTCTAATGTTTCAGTTTCCTGCCACACCAGAATGATCAGCACATAGTAGATATTTTTCTGTACGCTTTAGCAATCTGTTCTCAGTTTGAACAGCTCGAATCTCCCTGAATGGTTCATTTTAGTATTCTTTCAAACTGTGGACTGATGGCAGAAAGTCAGTTGTATGACAGTTACTATAGTTCTGGGCTGAGACATTATCACAGCTTCTTGTATAGTTTGCATAGTGCTTGAAACTTAAGCTTCTACATGTGCACAGGGAGAGAAATGCATTCCTAGGTATTGTATGAGTATCCTATTTATTTTGTATTTATAAAATACACCCAGCCCATAGTCTTGGATGCAATATTTATTTTTAAAGGAAAATTACTTGCCTGTAATTCAGTTTCTTTGAAGGCATCACTGTGGGATTCTCACTGCTGATGTACCCAGCTTTCAAAATAGTACAGAACAGGCAAGCTGTAAAAAGCATAATGGCAGCAGTAATTACCATGATCACAAGCCAGCCCCCACTTCTGGTGGTTGCACACTTTGTTTCTGGCGGTGCTATGTCCATGTACTTAGCTTTATTTGTCTGACTGTAAGGCATAGGGGTTTTTTCAGTCTTTTTTGGTAATTATCTTAATTTTTCTGAGGGGAGCCTTTGCTTTCCACTCCGTTAGGAATTAAACAAAGGTTCAAAGGGAAGAAGTTGGGGGTTTAGGAAGGAACTATGGGAGTTTTTGTCTTATGCCAAAAATCTGAGACCCAAGAGTGAAAATTCTGCACAAACAATGGTGTTTTCATAGAAATAAAGAATTTGTTGACACTGATCAACTAAAGAGAAGTGTCCTACTCCACAAAATATATTGAATGCCTTTCTGACGTTCATTTGCCCCTGAGGGAAAAGGTGGACCCTAAGATTTTGTACAGAATTCTTCACCATAGTATCCAAGCACTAAAATGGGGTGCTTGTATGTTTTGTAATCTTCTTCTTATAGCTCTCCTGAAAGTTATTGCACTCAATGCTACTCCTAAATCCACTGTTGCATGTCTTCACTAGATGTTCTTGTACACGGGTCTGAGGTTAGTGTGGGTTGCTGTAAGGCTCAGGTTATGATGATTGCATTTTCTCCCCAGTTCCACAAACCCAACAGTTTTAGAATATTTTCTAAAACAACCCTCTCTTTTGTGTAGGTTCTTTCTATAAATGAAGAAGGTCTGAGGCGATGTGAAGAGAATACAAAAGTATTTGGCAGGCCTATAAGGTGAAACATGAGAATTTTTGTTACTTTTTCAGAAATAACATGAGGTCTGGTTTTGTATGTAGCAGTGTTGGTGTTCAACAAGTTTGGCTACAAAGTTGCTTTATTTCCAGGCTCCAGTTTGGAATAGGATTTGCTCACTAAATCTCTTACCAGCCCCAAAAAGGAATTCAGGGTTTGGAATGACTTCTGTCATAAAGCATTTGACTCCCTTCAGAGCCTATTGATTCCACCCCTTAATCTCCAAAGGGTTACCAGTGCATGGCACTCCCATTTCTCATCTTCTCACTGTAAAGAATTCCCAGTCCCAGCTGACTTAAGGAGTGAGAAGCCAAGTATAAGACTTGGGTCCCCTGTGTACTGCTATGGCCTTGTGCTGCCCAAGGATACTTTCATGGTAAAGGTCAAAGATGAGGCAGCAATGAAATACACAGCACCCACTTATTTAAAAAGTAAAACATTTTGATTCATATGTTGTCTTTGGGAGTCATTCCAATGGCCTAGAATCAGTACGACATAGCTATGAGTATACAAGGATGAGCTCTGAATTCATACCCCTTGGTGTGGGCCTGATTTAGGAAGGCACTGAAACACATGCTTAAATCCTACTGACTTGACATGTGTTTTAATGCTGTCCTGTATAGGGAATGTTTTCCTGAATTGAGTCCTAAATTCTGAAATGCAGACTTAAAGTGCAGTGGCACTTTTAAAACATGCACTTGTGTTAGGAAGCATGCATGCTGAATATTAAACTTCCAGTGTAGAACCAGTACTCTCTTCCCCCACTCCCTCCACCCCCCCACCTCCCCCACTAAAAGCAGTGATTTATTAGGCACTATGATGGTGTCTTCTGTTTGCTAATAGGAACCTTTAACTGGCGATTGAAATGGTTGTCTATCCTTTGGTGACATGCCTGCCCTATATCAGAGAATAAACACAGTGATCGTTATACATAGTGTCATAGGTATGCATGGCACTTTATAGTTAAGAAAAAATTCCTGCTCCAAAGATCTTACAATTTCCTGCATCTACAGGCAGTACAAAATGTAGAGATGAGGTGGGAGGGAGTAGTATAGCTGTGTAATGAAGGAAGAGTGTGGCAACTGCAAAACCAACCAAAACTTGTAGATCTGCGATACAAAACTGAGTGCTCACAACTCAAACCATCAAATGCTGTGGTGTGGAATAATGAAATATGATTCTAATTGGATTCTTAAAAAAACTCTCTTTAAAATTAACAGCTCCTGGACCTGTCTGGTGGATTTGGAGGGCTTGAATATGCGACATTTATGGAGACCTGGTGTCAAAGCATTACTAAGAATCATTGAAGTGGTTGAAGCCAATTACCCTGAAACATTGGGTCGCCTTCTTATCCTGAGAGCACCCAGAGTATTTCCAGTCCTCTGGACACTGGTACGTTTGTATTTCTAGTATCTGGCCACTTACCTTGGGATACTGGTATGCACTTTACATGTACATGCTCTCTTGAAAACTCATCTTCACTGTGCTATAAACAGGAAATGTTGCCTCCTGGAAACTCCATTTTTATAAGACGGTTTATTTATGGAATTAGAACAAAAATTCCTAAAAGGAAAAATGTTTGTGTTGCCAAATGAATAACTTCATTCATTTACTGTATGTACTTTACATAACACAGGATAAAACATAATATAATTCTTTTGAAGTTACTTGAGGACCTGGGAACCTGACCAATTCTGTTTTTCTTTGTTTGTAGGTTAGTCCATTCATTGATGACAACACCAGAAAGAAATTCCTTATTTATGCAGGAAATGATTACCAAGGGCCTGGAGGGCTACTGGATTACATTGATAAAGAAATTATCCCAGATTTCCTTAGTGGAGAGTGCATGGTAGGAATTTTAAACTATTAATGTAACAATTGATTTATTGTTTCCTTCTTACATTAAGCCTCGCCCCTCCGCCCCCAACCTCCAAAACAAAGATTGCCAAGTATAATCTTTAAGTGTGGTCTTGCTCTGCTATAAAGCATTTTCATGCTGGTTCTTCTGTATGACTCTGAGGTTGGAATGATTCTTTTTAGTAGCAGCCTTTGCAATCCACCTTGAAAAGAAAAACAGAATGTTTCTGTAAAACCAATCACAAATCACTAACAGAATACCCTGCACCTATAAATAAATGCATTTTAAAAACTCTCTTCCCCCATTACATGTCAAGACTCAAGTTCAAGCCAGTAGCACTGTCACATACTGCTTATCCCAGGGCAGGAATGCATTCCTCACACTGTGTTTAGGTTCATAGCTCCATATATGTTAAGGCCAGAGGGGACCATTATCACAAGGTCTGACCTGCATAACACAGACCAAAGAACCTCACATCCAGTAGTTTCTGCATTATATGTGACATTCTCCACTGTTGCTAGAGAAACCGACCACTAGAGGCCTGAACTTGTTTTTGAAGTCTTTTAAAATTAAAATATTTGTCTACATATTAATGATTTAGGTTTTCTAGCTTCATATTTTTAAGAACATTATTTCAGATCACCTATAAAGAGTTAAACTCCTCAGTTATGGTACCTGAACACCATTTTGTCATAGTCCTCTCTGTGCCCCACAACCCCCTGCCCTGCCCCCAATCCAGATCTCTGGAGGCTGTATTTGAAAACCAAAACTGAATCATGAGCCACAACTCCATGAGGGAAGTGGGGAGGACAAGGATGAGACCAAATTTCGTGTTTCCAGATCTCTCCAAATCATAATTTGCCTTATGAAATGTGAATCCAGTCCTGCTATCCTTGTCTCTCCTGTCCCTCCTTCAAATCACCATTGGAATAGCAAGACCCTTTCATTTTAACAACTTCCCCTGGGATCTTAGAGCAATGTATAGTCCTTAAAGCCTTGTGGTATTCTATATGGTAGGGAAGCATTTATTCCCATTTTATAGCTGGAGAAACTGAGGCCACATACATAGCAACTCAGCAGCTTACCCGCTTAGCCAAGTATTGAACCTTGAACAAACAGTTCTCAGTCCTTGCTTACTTCATAAAACAGTGTTTTTCCTTTTTGATTATGGGAATCACTTAAATTCATAGCTCTAATGTCTCTCTCAAAAATGTGGTTTGATTTTCTTAATATATCAATCTGATATATTACGCCAGTGAATTTGTCTTTACGTGGATTGCGCTGTGTTTAATAGGTGCTCTCTCCCCCAACATTTTTCTATCAAACTCATCACAATAACATGTAAGTGCTGGAATTTGATTAATCGGTTGTGTAAAAGCATTTCCCTTTTAGGTTTACTTTATAAATCCCTGTAAATGGTTATTAACTTACTCCTCTGCCTTTCATGGAAATTCTATTGAGCTGCTCTGGTCATCCAATTAAAGACCATGGATTCTAATGTACTTGCATACTAGGCATTTTGGACCAGAGTGTTTACTTTCAACTGGCTGCTACTTGCAGTAGCAGTAGCTTTCACTGAAGGGAGTCTGCTCTATGTAATTTAGAACTATGTAAGTCATTTATGGACCTGGCAGAATCCACTATTTAAGTAAGCAAAAGTGACTTACCAGAAGATAAATCAAAATGCTGAACGCTTCCTGTCTGTTGCAGACAACAATGCAGTATTCTCCTCTTTGTTCTGGTTAGTTCTGAATGAAATCTGAGTGCTTTAAGAGTATAAATAAACATAGAAGCTGCACAGCTGGTTTCGATATCACACTGTTGTGTATATATAAGGTCTTTACCTGTTTCTGATATGATGATCCTTACAGATTAGCAAAGAATTAAAAATAGACCAATTTTAGTAGTGAATTTATTGAAGAATATCTTTGATAACTGTAAGATGGTTTGCATGGCCAAGTTCAGGTTGGGTCACGCTAATATATTACTCAGCTCTGTGTTCTCCAGGAACGCCTTGCAGAATTGGAGTTATTTCTGAGGGTGCCAGTATGAGAACATGGCTTTGTAAGGATGTTTAAATTCTGAAACGTATGGGGGAGGAGAAGATTTGTATTGTTGCTTTCATGGCTTTGTTTTAAATCTCCAGTGTGACGTTCCCGAGGGTGGGCTAGTTCCGAAGTCGCTGTACCGGACAGCAGAAGAGTTGGAAAATGAAGACATAAAACTGTGGACTGAAACTATCTATCAGTCTGCAAGTGTCTTCAAGGGAGCTCCACACGAGGTACAGCTGCAGTCCTCACTCCTCCTCTTTCATCTTGGTCTAGTACCCTGTGTCTTTTTTGCTCGTATAAAATGAAAGCAGATTAGAACCTGGTCACTCAGTTTGGAATGGTTTAGAGCAGATATTTGGGTCTCCCTAAACACTCAGAATTCAAAAGCTTCTTTTGATCTCTCTCTAATGCAAGCCAAAATCAGGATCTGGGTAGCTTGTGAAGAAGTGTTGGTATTTTTTAAGACTCCCCATCTCTTTTGTGGAGGAGGTAGGCTGACTGGCTACTCTAGTGCATTCCCTGACCAGAGCCCGTGAACCACCATTATTAGCTTATAAAAATGCTACTGGCTCTGTCCACTTAATGAGTGGGATGACTTTTTCCCCCTTCATGTAATACAGATTTTAAAAACTCAGAACTGAACAAGTTACTCCATTTCCTTTCAAGACCTTTAAAGAACCAGGCACTTTAGATGGCCCGAGCTTTGCATCTCAATGAGTTTCACTAACTGAACTAATATGTTTAATATGTGACCTGCAAATAGAAAACAGCTATTTGTGCCTTCTCTTGCTGATTTAATATGTATAAATGAGCCAGAAAGGTTTTAAAGTCTCTTTTTAACCTTAGAAATATCAGGAGTGAGAGTTTGATTTTTCCTGTTTTGCTAGAGATCTTTCTTGGAAGACCCAGACATGTGGAATGCAATCTCTTAGACCCTGATAGAAGGGACATGGGTAGTTTTATCTTCAACGGAGGAGTTTTTCCGGTAGCAGTTTGTTCAGGCATTTGTGTTAAATACTAGTTAATCAAAACAATGTGGAAATAGTCTGAATAAGTCACTTCCCCTTTCAGTTAAATTTCACTTGTCATCCTGCATGTTCTTTTCTTGAAGGCTTTCAAAATGTGATGGGAGGAGGGGAGATGATTTGGGGGCCTTCTGTACACCATAAACAAGCAAGAAAGCACAAACCCATTTTGTAGCTTTTGCAAGTCACTTTGACTTGCCTAACCAAGTGCAAATGTGAGAGCTCTGATGGTATCAGTGCTTTTGTTGCTGAAGGTGGTACCTTTTATCCCAGTCCCCAAAAGTCCTGTTGCTGTAGGAGGAGCACGGATATCTGTTTATCTCTGCTTATGAGTATATAGCTTTAGAAAAAAAATACTAAGGCTTTCAATAAAGGCCATAAAGAGATAAGACAGAAAAAGGCTCTATCTGCTCATGAAAGCTCTCACAGTTCCTATCTCAAAGCAGGTAATATGATAATAAATGAGAGAGTGAATTTGTATCTATTCTAGAGCACTCTTAATAATGAAAACAAATCAAGAGCCCACCTACAGCAGCTTTTCTTTCCTGGTAAGAATTTCAGCATTTATTGAGCATATTGCTATTGTCTAATCTTAACTCTTCTCCTCTCCCTAGATTTTCATTCAGATTGTGGATGCCTCATCTGTGATCACATGGGATTTTGATGTGTGCAAAGGCGACATTGTTTTTAATATCTATCACTCCAAGCGAGTGCCACAGCCTCCTAAAAAGGACTCTCTGGGCACCCACAGCATTACATCTCCTGGGGGGAACAATGTACAGCTGATAGATAAAGTCTGGCAGTTAGGGCGTGATTACAGTATGGTGGAGTCCCCACTTATCTGCAAGGAAGGGGAGAGTGTGCAGGTAAGATCATTAATTCCGCTCTCAGAGCAAGGCTTTATCTTTCTAAATTTGATGTGTTTCTCCCAGCAGATACCTTAGTGTAGCAATGCAGACCATCAGCAATGGGGCTCGTTGTCTGTCTGCCTGGCATGTCTGTTTGCATCCTTCTGATGGGGTTGTGGGGAGGAAGGGTAGCTATTGTTTATTCCCTAGTAGCTGATCCCATATACCAAGCTGACAAGCAAGACTGAAGGAATACACACAAACCATAAGTGCACCTGAATCCAAAAGCAGCCAGTAAGACACATTTGTAGTCTAGCAGCCTTGATGGTGTTGCTTTCTGACATGAGGCTAGCCAAGCAGTGTGTGTCTGCATTAGGGGGGTTGAGGTATTCTCTGATTAGAGATGGAGCCTGGAAATTGAGACTCAGAGATTCTGTTCCTGACTGCCCTGGGCTGTGACACTTAGGCCAAAACTTCCAAACTTTAGGCTGCTAATGCTATATTTATGTACCTAAGCAAAGTAGCCTGAATTTCAGAGGTATGGTGCACCCACAGCTGCTTTTCACTGGAAGCTATGGATGTTGATTTCTTCTGAAAATCAGGCTTCTTATTCAAGTTGCCTAACTTAAGGTGTCCAAATTTTGAAAATATTGGCCTTAACTACTTCTGTAAGATGGGGACATTTGCAGGGGTGGTTAGGTTCACTGCTTTGTGACAGCTGCTCACTAAAATAAAATTTTCAGATGACACAAAGATGGGAGATAATGCCAGTACAGAGGAGGACCAGAATATCATAAAAGATGATTTGGAAAACCTTGAAAATTGGAGTAATAGAAATGCGATGACATTTAATAGTACAAAGTGCAGGGTCATGCACTTAGAGACTAACAACATCATTTTTTGCTATAAGCTGGATGTGACAGGAGAAGAAGACCTGGGCATATTGGTTGATCACAGGATGACTTTGAGCTGCCAATGTGAAGCACCCATGAAAAAAGGCTAATCCAATGTTAGTATTTGGATACATCAGGCAAGGTATTTCTAGTAGAGATAGGGAAGTGTTAGTACCATTATACAAGGCACTGGTGAGACCTCATCTGGAATACTGTGTACAATTCTGGTTTCCCTTGTTTAAGAAAGATGAATTCAAATGGAAAGAGGTGCAGAGAAGGGCTACTAGGATGATCCAAGGAATGGAAAATCTACCTTCTGAGAGGAGGCTTAAGGAGCTTGGCTTGTTTAGCTTAACCAAACGAAGGATGAGGGGAGATACAATTGCTGTCTATAAATACATCAGAGAGGGAGAGGAGTTATTTAAGTTAAGGGTCAATGTTGGCACAAAAACAAATGAATGTAAACTGGCCATCCAAAAGTTTCGGTTTTAACCATCAGAGGAGAGAAGTTGTGGAACAGCCTTCCAAGGGGAGTAGTTGGGGAAAAACCTAACTTGTTTAAGACTGAGCTTGATAAGTTTATGGAGGGGATGGTATAATGAGATTGCCGACAATGGCATATGGCCCATCTGTGACTGCTGTTAACAAATATCTCCAGCAGCCAGGGATGGCAAGGAGGAGGGCTCTGAATCACTACAGAGAATTCTTTTCCAGTTGTCTGGCTGGTGGGTCTTGCCCACATGCTCAGTGTCTAACAAATCACCATATTTGGGGTCAGGAAGGAATTTCCCCCCAGGTCAGATTGGAAGAAAGCCTGGGGGGGGGCGGGGGGGGTTCGCCACCTTCTGCAACATGGGTCACGTGATGATTTGAACTGGGGTAAATGGTGGATTCTCTGTAACTTGAAGTCTTTAAATCAAGATTTGAGGACTTCAGAAACTGAGCCAGAGGCTATGGGCCTATTGCAGAAGAAGGTGGGTGAGGTTCTGTGGCCTGTGATGTGCAGGAGGTCAGGCTACATGATCATGATGGTCCCAGTAATTTACCCCGTGAGGACTGAGGTCTTGATTTTAAGTTCCTTGTGTTTTATTTTTAACACCTCAGCAGTAGAGAGGTGAGAAGGTCTGTTTGTAATTTTCTAATGTAACTTTTGTTAGCCCCCTGTATCAGGAAAGTCTGGCTGGCCAGTAACATTAATGGGCAGAGGAGCTGGAATGTCACCATTTGAAAACACTTAAAGTGCATGCTGGCAGTCTCCTGCTGTCCGAAAAATGAATTTCATTCCAACATGCAAATACTTGACTTTGTATTAACAAGTTTATTTCCACGGTTGCTGCTTCCAGGGGTCTCATGTGACTAGATGGCCTGGCTTCTATATTCTTCAATGGAAATTTCACAGCATGCCTGCCTGTGCTACAACCAATCTGCCTCGTGTGGATGATGTACTGGCATCTCTACAGGTCTCCTCTCATAAGTGCAAAGTGATGTACTATACAGAAGTGATAGGATCAGAAGATTTCAGGTATGTCTGGTCAAGGTCTCAATGTCCAGCATTCTTTTTTGTGTCCAGCTTACTTTTTGCTTTATGGTACAAATACCAGAAGCCAAGTCCACTTAAAAAAAAAATCAAAATACTTTGCTATAGTTGCCTTGGTTAGAAAGCACGCTGTGTGGACTTGTACTGTACTTAAAGAATCTACATAGTGTAAATAAAGCCCGATGAGAATAAATAGAAGGTAGCCCTGAAAAATAACTAGCTTACACCACAAGAGAAAGTGAATCAGTCTCATCTTAGTTGCTAATGGAGACTTAACCCATATCATAAAAACACTACTTGATTTAGCAGACTTGCTGGGTTCTTACTTAAAAGTTGATGCAAGTTAAAACTAAAGGACGCACCAGTACTAGGCTTAGCTGAGACTACTTCTAAGTCTCACTTTCAAGTGCAATAGATTTCTCCAAAAACATAATTGTGGTGCCCAGAGATAGTATTTTTTCTTGTTACACACGAGAGCCTCTGCATGCTGACACTAAGGTTATAGAAGGTTGTTTAGTTGGTATAGTCAAGTTGAGTAGTAAATTTCACTTAAACAAAGATGCATAGCAGAACTTCAATCTCCTCTTCTGAAGCCTAAAACTTCTGTCTTATTGCAGAGGATCTATGACCAGCCTTGAATCAAGCCACAGTGGATTCTCCCAGCTCAGCGCTGCCACAACCTCTTCCAGCCAGTCCCACTCCAGCTCCATGATTTCCAGGTAGTGCCACAGCAAATGAAAAGCAAATGGATGACATGGCTGGACCCTCATCTGTGGCAGCTGACTGCAATACAGCATATTCAAGTGGCATTTGCAAAAAACAAAACCCTTTTGTAGATAGTAAAGTAGCTGTTTGAATTTTAAACGTAGTGTTTCTGTTCAAGTTAGATCTGACAGCTAGTCTCTTTAACTTTAACCCTAGCCCCTATCTCAGCCATAGATTTTTGTAAGCATGCTTGCACAAATCCTAACTGTAAAATACAAGGGCTCTCTTGGAAGGAAAAGAGTAATCAATGTGCTGATTAAGAATTATTTTTTAAAAAATTGCCTGTAGATGGTAAAAAGCAAAAACAATCCTACCAAAAATATTCCATAGTGCATTAGAAAGCAAACACAAGCTCTTGCCTTCTCGCCACATTATGGAATACCCTGGGATCTTCCAATTGCTGCACGCTCTCCTGCCAATCACTTGCACTGCTGTTCAAGAGACTAAGGAAAGGAGTTCCTGGCTATTGGCCTGTGCACATGGAAAGTCATTACAGCAGAGTTGCAGGCAAGCCATTAACACTAATACCTTTTGCATGAGCACATTGTTGGGGCATCCCAACTCTTTAGGATTTCTCTGACATTTAGGATACATCTTCACAGGGATAAAAAACCCATGGCTGGCCCAGACACACTCTCCAGGGCTGAAAAATTGCTGTGTAGACAGCTGGGCTAGAGTCTGAGCTCTGGGACCCAAGGAGGGCAGAGGGTCCCAGCTCTTGGGCTCAAGGCCAATTCCACTGAGCTGGGCTAGTTGCGGGTTTTTTATCCCTGTGTAGACATACTCTTAGGGGCTAAAAGTAAATGTAGCCCTTTCCTTGAACATACTTTTTAAGCACTGATGGTGGGGAGGAGAGCAGGCTCTCCCTCACCATGACCCAAAGGCTGGTCCAGATTGGGTCCTTGGTTTATTTCTCACTTCATTCTGGAGTCACCTTTTACCCGCTACACTCCACAAGCACTCATTTTACTGGGATTTGCTTTATGCTAAGAGTGTAGGTGAACACATTCCTCACAGCAGAATTGGACTTGCTCCTTAAATCAGTCAGGAGGCAGTGTGGCTACAGTAATTAACCTTTCCTGCACTTGCTCTGCCTCAAATTCTCCTTTCTGGCCTCATGTACACTAGGAAAAAGCAGAACTTTCCAGCTTTCATTGGTGGTAAATAATGTAAACTGCTTTCATTGTTGCAATCACCAGTGGTGAAGTTCTTGTCTGGGTTATCTTTTTCCACTCTAGTACATAGGTCCCAAGCTGTCCTGCTTGCTTGGGGACTCACCTGTTGTCAGCTCAGGTTCTTTACCTCAAAGCAATTAGCTACTGAATCTCCAAGGCACACAGAAGATGTAAATGTTGAGTAAACACTTTTTTGATAAGTGAGCTAAAAACACAGCATTCAGAACGTTAATATTTGATGTGCCACCTGGCATTACACTGCAGTACAAGAGATTACAGCTTGGAACCCAGCGCAAGTTGCTTATTGAGACCACTGGTCGAAGGCCTTTCCCCTGCTAGAAAACTAAATTGTTCATCTAGGTGGAATAAGTTGCTGTATTGCTACAACCATTAATAGCTAGCTGGATAGGACCTTAGAAGGGCTGCAATAGCCTTGTTTTTGCTCATGGGGAAACATTTGCTGGAGCATTGCATGTTAGGGGTTTACTTAAGATAACAGGCTGCCCTGTTGGAAGAAAGCTGAGCCCTGAGAAATTCTGAGTAAACATTTTAAAATGCACAGTATTTGGACATCCCGGTTTGTGGAAAAAACAAACTGATGTGCAGCATGTGAAGCACAACACTTGCAAGCCAATGCCAGCATGGAGTGTTGCTAACAAAGACGATAAAAGCTCAGTATTAATAAATCAGATTAACTATGCTGAAAAACACACCCTAGTGCACTTGATCAACCCAATCAGGCACCTTCGACTTGCAGTCGGTAAAGTTTGCTTTAAAATCAAAGGCAGAGGTGGGGCTCTCACTGGCTGCCAAGAATACTGGCAAACTAGTGCTGGGGCAAAAAACCGCCCAGATGTTAAACAGGTCCACACCCAGTGTATGTACTGTATATGGACTATGCTGGTTCTCCTACCCTTTGTATAAACTACCTATAATCCTGCTTACTGAGATTTCCTCTGAAGAGAGGTAGTTTGATACTTGATCCACAGGAGCCAGTGTTCCCAGACACAGAGGAGCTAATGCCAGAGAAGGCACTATACCGTTAACTCACGTGGTGACATTTGTGCCTGTTTTCCAAGGGCACTTCCCTTTTTCCAGGCTCTACCTTGAAGATGGTCCCCTCTTTCTCTCTCTCTTTCTCTCTCTCTCTCTCTCAGATGGCGATTTTGCTGACAGCTGTAAAGAAACCGCTTCATTCAACAGTCCACATCTGCCCTGAGATGTCTGGCTTTGTAGACCTTTTTGAGTTACAGCCACTTTTCAAGGCTGAAGATCTCTTGGGTTTTTTTTAGTTAGTGGCAGTTGGGGGTTTCCTCAAAGTCTAATGCATCTTTAAAAACTCAAAGCACATGACAGCACAAACAGTTGAGGGGTTAATACACCAGAAAAGCAAGATAAAGTTTCCTCTTAGTGAAGTGCTATGGCAAATAGGACTGACTTATGCAGTTTGAAATAGACCTGATTAATTTTAATACCCTTGGTCTCCTCTTTTTCATGTGATATTGCTGTTCTTCCTTTCTGCCAACACACTGACCATTCTGTTGGCTTTTCTCCCCTGTATTACCAATGTCCTGTCCCTGCCCTCTTGTCCATATTCATGAATTGCATATCAAATTCTGTAAATGTTTTGTAAACATATTACCTCACTGTTGGTAATAAGAAACAGTCTTTAAAAGATTTTTTTATTGTTATCAATAATAAATGTGAACTGTTTGAAAAAAAAATAATCAGACTCTTTGTAGCAACGGTGCATGAAACCACAAGGGAGTGATCCTGTCTACTTATGTTCTTGTATTTCCCCTCGAGTGTTCATATTGAAACATAGGAAAAATACCTGAAACAGAGACACCACCACCCCCCTAGAAGCAAAGGTTGCCTTAATAATCCTGCTGTAACTGAAGTTTCAGCATATGGGTTCCCCTTAATCCCTTTCACAATTGTAAACCAACATGACCATAAAAACTGTCTGTTTTGGTCAGCATTATAGGCTGCCTGATTTCCCACTTACACCAGTCACAGCTGAAGCTGAAACATAAGCATAGTTACTAAGAGGGTGTGAGGGGGGTGGGGGCTTGGAATTCTTGCACACCCTTTAACTGAAACAGCTTCCCTTGCTCCTGCTGGATGATCCCTGACTGTTATGTCCACACAGCATTTTGGCACAAACCTCCCAGGCCAGGGTGAGAGACGCAGGGCTTGTGCAAGCCCTCTGAAAATAGCTGTATAGACAGAGCTCTGAAGTTGCCACTTGGGCTGGAGCTGAGGCTTGGAATGGTGTGTAGACATACCCTGTGAGACAGGCAGTGGTGCTGTGCGCCTGGCCCTGCGGTGACTTCAGCAGCTTTGAAAGCTGGGCCCATGCGCTATAGCAGACTCCTGATGTTGGACCATACCTGGCTACCCTTTCCTAGCTGGGACCAATGTATGGCCCTGGTTTTATGGAAAATGCTGGAGCAGGGGTTTGTGAGTGTGATAGATTCTGTCTCACTGCCCTATAACCCTGCTATTCGATCTCCCATAACGGGTGCTCAAAAGTCCCCCATCAAGAGCCTCTTAAATGGAGCACATGCCAGTCCCATTGCTTAACAGGGAGCTATGGCCCACAATAATTACAGGGCTCAGGAGAGGATGGCTGATTTATGTGCTAATAACATACTTGGTGCCTTACAAGACAGAGTGTTCGGAGACCTGCAGTTGATGTGGGTTGCTCATTGATCTTAAGAGGCGGGGGGCAGCCTTGAGCTCCATTTTAGCAGTCCATTTGGTACAGCAGCCCTATCCTTTAAAAGGCATACAAGGGAGTGAGGGGGCTGTTGGGTAGAACCTGCTTCTTTACAAGGGGGGGTTTGTATGCTTGCCTGTGCAGTGAGCTTGAATGACCAGCTAGCTGTGCTCCCTGTTGCAACTGTGGTGTCACCTGCTGGTGTACAGAATGATCACGTCTTAATTTAAAGCAACTACTGCCAAAGCATTGGCTTTCATCTGAATGTAACGCTCCAAATTAAAATCAGGCCACAGGCACTATTTGACCAGGCTCCAGCAGCCAGCTGTCTCCCATTCCCAAACACCAGCTCATGGGTTTGGCCTCATTGCACTCTTACTTGGAATGTTTCTTGTTTGCAGCCACTAATGCTATTAATGACAAAGCAATGAAGGCTAATTGATGGTAAAAGTAAAATTCCACTGAGCCCTTTCAAATAACTTTGTGCTGCCACTTTAAGGCCTGCATTCACTAGAAGTATGGCAATGTCTTGGGTCTGGAAAGAAGGGGTCTTAAAATGGTCATTTTCTGCCAGAGTGGATTAGATCCATGGTAGATTTTGTCCCCAGCAAACACTAGTCAGCAGCACAAGCTTCAGAGTAACACCACCACAGGCACTAGCTGTGGGATAAAGTGACTGTCATGCAGGTCTCCTAACCCCTCATAGTAAAGACAGGTGCTAAGTCCTGAAGCATAAGGTTTCATATCCCTCCCTTTCAAATTTGTTAACTGTTGTAATTAAGCTAATCTTAATTCTCCTTTAAATTTTTTTTAGATTTTGCTAATTACAACATCCTGTGGCAATGAGGTAGCAGTATTTCCTTTTATCAGTTTAAAATATGCCACCTTTAAAGTTCAGTAAATGTTTCCTTGTTCTTGTGTTGTGAACCAAGTGAGCTGTTTTCAGCAGCAAGCTGTAACGCTCAGTACCAGGAAAGTCAAACAGCTGGGGGTTCCCACGCATTGTTTGAGCATTAATATTACCCATGGGCTGGTCCTCATTGACAGCAGACTTACCACACTTTGTTTCAATAGTGTTACTGCTTGCATAAATTTAATCTGGCCTTGTCTGACCCATGGGGGCTGGAGTTTCTTCACTATGCTATAGGAAGGCAGTAGAATAATGCTATGAAGCCAAGCTGCAGCTGTTCTCAGCAATAAACAAACTCCCTCCCTTAGTCAAACATTGCTAGCACCCATATTTGACCACTGTTTGGGTAGCACATTCTTGGGCCAGACCAACAGACATCATCTAACTAAAGTTCAGTAACAAAGTGGCAATTTGTCTCTTTACATTGCTGCTGAGACTGGTGAAAGGCCTAGACCCTCCCAGCATCTAGGGGTAACTAAGCCATACACCTCCTAGCATTAGAAATACATTTGATGAGGCTGTAACTTTGCAAGGACATCCCTAACCTGTCTCTTAGGTCTGCAGAAGACATTCCAAAACACCTCCGCTGACAGCTCCGACCTTGACCATGCACGACTGAGACAATCCTTTCTCTAGGCCAGGGGTCGGCAACCTTTCAGGAGTGGTGTGCCGAGTCTTCATTTATTCAACCTAATTTAAGGTTTCACGTGCCAGTCATACATTTTAACGTTTTTAGAAGGTCTCTTTCTATAAGTCTGTAATATATAACTAAACTATTGTTGTATGTAAAGTAAATAAGATTTTTAAAATGTTTAAGAAGCTTCATTTAAAATTAAATTAAAATGCAGAGCCCCCCAGACCAGTGGCCAGGACCCGGGCAGTGTGAGTGCCACTGAAAATCAGCTCGCGTGCCGCCTTCGGCACCCGTGCCATAGGTTGCCTACCCTTGCTCTAGGCAGTGTTTTATAAAGGATGGGTGTGAGCGAGATTTTTTGGAGCAGAAGGTTGTCCAGTGGTTAGGCTCTAACCTAGGAGCTGGGCAGCTACAGGTGCTCAGTGAAGTAGATTATTGAAGAGATTCCCCATTTAAAAGTAATTAATCTGTTGGAAAGGGGGAGCACAAAGACCAACAAACTTTGCATTATTCTCACGTGCTTGCTGCTTAAGCGTAGGTATACTTAGGTAAGCGTAAGCGTATTTCTAGGTATACTTGGCCCTGCCTCAGCATACAGGGATGGGTCAGTTGACCTCTCAGGCTCCCTTTCTATGTTTGCTACTTTCTACAGCTATAGTTTTCGTCTCCACTGATGTTTCAAAAGGAGCTTTACAGTGAGATGTTTGTCTGAGGGCTGTGACTCCTGCTACTAGGGCAATGGGCTTCCCATCTCCCCACTTACATTTCCTAAGCAACTGTGCTGAGGCACAATAAAACATGCTGGCCTTTGACTGCCAGAGCCCTGGCTTACTGCCTCAGAAGCAAGAAGAATGTCTGCTCCACAGGGGGGCTGAAAGCCATTCCTGTAAACACAGCTGATGGGGAGTGGCTTAGTAGGAAGAGGACAGAATGCTTCTCCCCCAGCCACCCACTCTCTAGGAGCCAGGAGAGCTCTTCTGCTACAGATGCAGAGGAAGCCTCTATGCCAGTTATGAATTCCATGGCAAATGGCAACAGCAAGAAAATACCCAAGCTAGAAGCTTCATAAATCACCTCTAAATACGTCCCTTTTTTTTTAAATGGCTAAGATTTTCCAGAGTGACTAGTGCTGTTGGGGAGGAAGCCACAAGGTACCTTAAAGGGGCCTGCTTATCAGAGAATCTCAGCCACTACTTAATAATAATAATAATAATAAATACTTCTAACAAGCTAGCTTCTTATCTGACCCCTGTAACTGCACTGCTTAAGAACCTAGGAAAATCACTTGGTAGTGGATATAAAGATATTAAAATACACTGGTTAGGCTACAGAATCTCCTTCTACTGCAGGTTTACCCGATGGAGCTGTTCCCATGACTAATTACCCTCACTGTTAAATATGTGCAACTTTGAACTTTGCTGACTGCAGGCTCCAGCCACATCTTGTTCTGCCTTTGTCTGCTAAGGCAGTGACCTCCCTCTGGTATCAGAGACTTCGCTCCCTGACTACGATCACATAGGCGCTTAGTCTTATCTCTGATAAGCTAAATCCAGTTCCTTCAGTTTTATTTCAAGTTCTTGTCCCTATGGGAACTCCATGTCAGGATGCAAGGACTCCCTGATGGAGATTTTCATCAGCAACGACCATGGCTGCATCCAACATATCCTCATGCAGAGCATCACAGTGTTTGTTACAGCCACAGGGCTTGCTGCTTTTTTCTCTTATTGTTCTTTATTTTTCTTTTAGAGGGGTAGCCATGTTAGTCTTGTGATTTCTTTTATTTTTCTTTATTTTTCCCCCACTATTTAATCAGTTTTGTGCTTTGGATGGAGTTCCCCCCTTCCCTTCATCATTGTGCTCAGTCTGAGCCTTTGTTCTATTTTGGGCCACCATCTGCAGCCTCTCCTAATGGGTTATGCCCAATATCCCAAGCTTCAATCCCAGGCAGACCTACCACAGATCTTCTCCCCTCAGGGACAGGCATTCAAGCTGCCTACACTGCATTGGAGAGACTCACATTCCCTCCAAGTGTAAGGTCTACACACATTTCAAAAGCAGATCTTGATAACTTAGGGACACACTAAATCTATTGTTGATGGAGCATTCTCTGAGATCCCTGTGGTCCAAGCCCCTCATACATCAGCTTTGGCTGCTCAGAGAGTCCCAGTGACTGTTCCTGCTTCAGTAAGCAAAGACCCAAGGGCCTTCAGAGTTGTCCAAACTGTCTAAAAAGAAGAGATCCCATTCTCCAGGATGAGAATCCAAGGAAGAGTAGGTGTAAGAAGACCTCATATCCCGGCCTGGGTACCTCTGAGGCATCTACTTCCCTCTGGTACTGAGACCTAGGCACCAGTTAAAAAGATCATGTCAGTGCTGCCAGGTACATCCAGTAACCAACCTTGAGTGGCATTGATGTGGGCACTGGACTTATGCCTCCAAAGCACAAGGACTCTTCTAAGAACAAGGCTAAATCATCATTGGTATCATCTTCTTCAAGACCATGGGGGAAAGCACCCAGCCACCCCTCAGTACCATCTCCAGTACCCCTGATGTGCTGACTCCAGAGGACCCCAGACTTCCTGACACCATCCAGGCTCCTCTGCACATGAATCTTTGGATCCTGCAAGATCCTGAGTTACCTTTCCTGAGGGTTACCAAGAGGCATCCCCATCCTCCCACCCACTGGTTCTGCCTTACTTCCGGAATCCACTTACCTTCCAGTCTTACCCCACTCTGCCAAGACAACTCATCCTCCAGTACCAATGTGGTCAATGGGCCCGCACAGACCTTTTGAACAAGCTCTCCTGAGAGATACCAACTTATCCTCCGAAACTGATTTATCTGCCTGCAAATTCTCAACCTCGGCAGGTTACCAGGCCCTCAGCAGCCCCTGGTACCAACACGACCACTGGTACCAGCACTGCTTGTCCCTTTGCTGGACATGGAAGATGACACTTCATCTGACTCTGAGGTATCCATACAAGGCTCCTCCACCTTCCCATTCCAGCCTCCCTCCCTTGAAACGAACCCCGAGAGGAAGAAACTCCCAGCAGGAAATACACCCGGCAACCCTGGCAAGGACAACCATGGGGTCCTGCCCCTCTTCCATATGCCCTGCCACCGTAGGCTTATTGGAACTTGTGTGCCCTCTAAAGGGCTCAAATAAGAGTGTGCATCAAGAGTAGCAACCACTGACCCTGGGTCCTGTTCCGTAGGAGCACCCTCGAGAGGCGCAAGTGCCAGCAGGGGAAGAATGTCTGAGAGGAGATACAGATCAGTGGCCGCACCAAACCTGACAACATTTCTACTTCTCTAGGCTGTTTTTCCTCATCGTGGGTTTCCTACTATTGAGCTGGACCTCTGGGGATCAGTCTAGTTCTAGGCCAGAGAGCCAACTAGTAGCCAGGCCTTGAGGTGAGATGACGAGCGGTTGGGGTGGGCGATGGATCCCGATGCCTGGGTGAGGAGAGCTACTGTCAGAATGAGTCAGTTGCAGGGACAGGTGAACCAGCTCTGGGATCCAAGCCTGCCTTGGCCACAGTGGTGCTGTGAGGATGGCTACCAATTTCTCCTGTTTCAACTTGTTCAGGACTTTGAGTAGTAATAGCGTCGGGGAATAAACACAACAGTACACACGGCCAAGGGATAACAAGGGCATCTCCTAACAAGCTGCGACCTTATATCCCACCCACCCACCATCCTATGCCAATGATTTCAAGGCCTTCCAAGTCCTATGAAGTGGATCACAGAAGCTTTGCAAAGGAGGAGACACAGGAACCTCAACATTCCTTGCTGGACGTTCTCTGTACCTCTGCCCAGGGCAAAATCGCCTCACCCATCAATGATCGGCACTCCACTATCAGCCCATGAGACTGGTTGAACCTCCACAGAAAGAAATCCGGTGAAGCGGATCCTAGTCAGTCATTGATCCTGGGGTGCTTTTGGCTGTGAAATGACAGTTAGCTATACCCCGAAAGGGAGGACAAGATGAATACACTGTCCTGAGCAGAAGTGGGTACAGGTCCTAGCCTGGGACAGCAGGAAGTGTTACAGATCAAGATGGAGCACATTGGTAGAATGCTAGGAGAGAAGCTTACATAGAACCTGCCCCTGCTATTTCTGGCCCTAGCTACCAGGACTTACTTTCATAAGCATCAAGTTCACTCAGACGTAAAATACATGGAGAAAGCAGACAAACTACTGCATTTTATACCAGCAGGATTTTTTAAGGGCTTGTGGCTTCATTGTTAGATAAAATAAGCACCCAGAAGTTACAAAAGCAAGGATCACTATGGCCAGGTCTGAGAGGATGATCTGCTGCTTTTTCTTTCACTGTTTCCGTGCTGAGCATCTGATGTGCACATTCATAAATGCTGCATACTCCAGCCACTTTTTTGAGGGACTTGTTGAATGTATTTCAGCAGAGATGCCTTTTTCAGTTGTCCCATTGCCCTCCCTACTGGTCACATCACAGAACTGCTGCTTCAACAACACCAGTACAGTGATCTTAACCAAACAGCCCTAGCTTTAAAAATGTGTCAGATTAACAGAAAGCAATCAATCAACATTTTAGTGATGCTTTAGACCAATATTTTCTTGATGCCTCTGGCTCACTGGCTGTGTAGTGTAAATTTTATGCTGCTTTATTAAGAGAATGCAGAGATAAGTGCATGGTAATGAGATCTGAACCTAATGCATTACGTACAAATATATACCCCTCACACGTTTCTTACCATGTGCGTCTCTGGGTAGCAGTTACAGCCATAGGAAGTGTTCAGAAGTAGCCAGCCCCCCTCAGCTGAATTACTGGGGCCAGGGTTTAGTTTTTCCAGATAGATTATTATACATGAAACATTTACTCTTTCAATAGCAGTACTGGTAAAAGTACAGGCCGCAGCCACTCGAGGAGGATGGAATCCCACCCACACAAGGGAAATATCTGAAACAAGACAAACCACCTTCTTACTGTACACAAATATCTCAGGTACTTATATAGTCCCCATTGCCTTAGTATCTGAGCAATGTATTTATCTTCACAACACCCCAGGAGGCAGGGAAGTGCTATTATTCATATTTTAAGGGGGTCACTGAAGCACAGAGAGGATAAGTGATTTGCTTAAGGTCACACAGGAAGTCCATGGCAGAAAATGGACATGACCCGAGGTCTCTCAAATTCTCAGCTAATGCTCTAACCATTGGATAATCCTTCCTCTGTATACAAAACACTTGTTAGACCTGGGTCGGGAACACTTGCTGCTATATGGGTTACCATACAACAAGCAGATGATAGCTGGTTTGGGAAGGGGGCAACATAAAGATGAGAAAAAGGTCTGAAGAATCTAAGGCCCTGAGCAAAGCAAAGCACTTAAGCAGATGCATATCTTTAAACATATGCTTAAACCCTCTTGACTTCAATGCAAGTGTTTAACTTTAAGCATGCACTTAATTGCCTAGCTGAAGTAGGACCTAAGTTAGGAGGAAAGAGAGAACATCAGCTGAATCCCACAGGAAACATGGAGACCATGCAACTGAGCATTCATTTCCAGCAGGAGCCCAGATACAAAAATACTTGGGGAAAATGGTGTAAACCCAGTTCTCATTGTTCATTTGGGTTTAGTTTTATCCTGGGTGCTTTTAATGCCTCAAGGAGCCATTGAGGGGGCCAAAGTACCAAGCAATGTGATTTTCTCATGTTATTTTCACCACCTGAAGCCCTACGGCTTGACCACATCTTGTCAATATCTCCTTGAGGTGTTAAACTGAGCCCTGAAACACACACAAAACCCAGTCCCTGCCAGTGCCCCTAACTTTGAGGTACCCTCACTGATGTTTGCAAGTGATGAAGGGAGTCAATTAAGTGGAGAAAGGGATATTTTGTATGCTGGCAAGGACATCAGCAAACCAAGGCCCTACCCACAGAATAAACGTAGGGGATGTAGGCCTGGCCTGCCTTCTAGTGAAGTCAAGGGGAGTTTTGCTATTAACTTAAGTGGGAGCTAGAGCAGGCCATAACTTACAAGGGAAGGCAGGTGAAGCAGGGCATGTAAAGAAGTTCTAGCGAGACCTGGGTTTATTTTATGGAAAAGGAGGGTTTTCAGAGCTGTGAGGGAAGGAGCAGCACTCCATTAACTCCAGAGCTGGTGTAATCAAGTGCAGCTTCACTCCATGTGACCCCAAGGGTCCACTGGTGAATGAGTCTCTAAAGAGCAGCAGCTAGAGATGGAGAACCCCATTTAGGTCACCTGGGGGAGATTTTCAAAGGCGGAAAGGGAATTTAGGCACCCAACTCCCACTGAGGGTCAATGGGAGTTAGGCACTGTTACGCCTTTGGAAATTGCACATTAGTCTATTCTGGCACCAGCCAGCCAATGCTGAACTGTGCTCAACAGCATGAGAACAGTTTTCCAGCTCTGCTTTTTCCCCAGTTCAAGAGTGGGCACAGCAAAGTCAGTATTTCCAAGCATTCAGGAATTATGAGCCAGGCTCCCAAAAATCATGAGCTTCTAAAAAATAATACATTCTGGGTTCTCTTTATCTTCTGGCTTCTGAGCCTTTGGGGTGCCCTTGGGTCCCATTTTCAAACTTCTCTCTGCAACCCAAGGGATAGAAGCTTCCGTCTAATTTATTTAATTTTTAGTGAAAGCTGCGATTCACATGGCTCCAGGAGCTGGGGCTTTAGGAAACCATTGCGAGACTTGAGAAGATCATGAGAGATGGCAACAACCCTCAGAGTAAGCAATAAAACTGCCTCCTTAGTACAGTAGGGTAAAGCACCTGTCAGATGAGTGGTCTGCATTAGACCTCCTGGCTTGGACATGCTGAGAAATGGTAGCCAGCTCTTCAAAGCCTGCAAACATGCCCGTGTTCCTTTCCCAGCATGGAAGTAGCCATAGCATAGCAGGACTTCTGCTGCACTGGGGCTTTAGGCAGACATGTCAGTGGCAAAGTTCCACTCTAAACTTTTCATCCACAGGGAAATGGGAGAGGCACTGATTGCAATAGGAAGTGTTATGGGTCTTCTCATATATTTCAGGTTCGTCCTTAGAACCAGCTTCATACATAGAACACCACATTTTCCCCTCTAAAGACACAGGATATAGGATGATAATGAATACTACTGACAGAAAAATAGAGCCTAGCTGACAGAACTGAGATCAGCTGGTGAGTGATCTAGAGGAGAAGACCTAGGACCTGTTTCTCTCCTGCTTACACTGGGGGTGTATAAGTCAGGAATAACTCCAGTAACGTAAATTGAGTTACAAACAGCATAGTGAGCAGGAAATTGGGTGCATGGATTCACATGGCAATTCGCTGGTGTTAGAAACACACACTAGATGGAGCTAGCATTCTATGTATTGGAGGCAGGGCTGCCTTGCTAACTTACTGGCCATTCTGGGTTAGGGGCGGCTCTAGCGTTTTTGCCGCCCCAAGCACAGCAGGCAGGCTGCCTTCGGCGGCATGCCTGTGGGAGGTCCGCCGGTCCTGCGGCTTCGGCGTACCCACCGCCGAATTGCCGCCAAATCCGCGCCAAATTCCCTGCCTGCTGCCCTCGCCGGGACCGGCAGAGTGCCCCCCGTGGCTTGCCGCCCCAGGCACGCGCTTGGAGGGCTGGTGCCACCGCTGTTCTGGGTACCCTTCCCCGAGCTTCCAGAGTGTCTGACTGCCCACAATCTCTCATGGAAAATGGGAGTTGTCAAGGTTCTCTGCTTAATGTTCCTTTCTGGTTCCTTCATTTTGCCCCAGGACCTGCACTTCAGTTCCTATTTTTGCATTCTTTGTTCCACATAAATTAGGTGATCCTTGTTCTTTTGTAGCCCTTCCCCTTCTTAATTTGTTGAGGAGTTGGTTACTTGTGTTTCTTTCCGTCCCACTGCATCCATTCCTACAGGGACCATATAGGCTAGCTGCCTCACAGCTGACATTATCCTGTGGAAAGGGGCAGGGCTGGAATAAAAGTTGAAAAGGTGAGCTCATTTTCTAGAGCAGCAGTTCTCAAACTTTAGCAACCCGAGGACCCCCACCATTTTGATTTAAAATTTTTTGTGGCCCCGCAAGCCGGCTTCTAATTTTCCCCAAGGCTGCTCAGCCCCCGCTCCACCCCTTTCCCCAACGTAGCATTGCCAACCCTCCTAGTTTCGCCGGGAATGTCCCAGAATCAGGCTCTATCTCCTGGAGGTTACTGAAGCCAAACCGGGAGATTTTAGGCGCTAAAAGTCTGGCGGCGCAGCGGAGCTGAGTCGGACTCCCTGCCTGCCCTGACCCCAGCCCCACGCTGCTCCCAGAAGCAGCCAGCATGTCCCTGCGGCCCCTGGGGGTCGCAGGAGGTCTCCATGCGCTGCCCCCACACCTCCCATTGGCCAGAAACTGCAGCCAATAGGAGCTGCGGGGGCGGTGCCTGAAGGCAGGGGCAGCGTGCAGTCACCTGCCTACCCCCCAGGGGCCGCAGGGACGTGCCGGCTGCTTCCGGAAGCAGCGTGAGGCTGGGGCCAGGGCCGGCAGGGAGCCTGCCTTAGCCTCCATGCGCCAAGGTAAGTGCTGCCCGGCCAGAGCCCTCACTCCTCACCCCCTCCCGCACCCCAACCCCCGGCCCCAGCCCAGTGAAAGTGAGTGAGGGTGGGAGAGAGAGCGAGCGATGAGGGAGGAGGGATGGAATGAGTGGGGCCTTGGAGAAAGGGTGGGGGCAGGGCCTCGGGGAAGAGGGCGGGGCAGAGGGCGGGGCAAGGGTGTTTGTGTGATTAGACAGTTGTCTAATCCAAGGCCCCACCCCCCCCCACCCCACCCCACCTCTTCCCACTGCCGCTTCACCCCTGCCCCTCCTCTTCCTACGCCCTGGCCACGCTCCTCCCCCTCTCCCAGCACCTCCTGCGCACGGCTGAACAGCGGCCCCGCACATGACTCACAGACCCCCTGGATCCGCGGACCTCAGTTTGAGAACCGCTGTTCTAGAGGACACGAATCAGTCAGGGCTTGTCTACACTACACCGCAGTGCAGCCTACAGGGGTGTGAATTTCAGAGCGCACCAAAATGTTACGCTCTAGCTGCCGTATGTGGATACTGCCAGCATGAACTAAAAAGTACCTAGTTCTCATTAATGTAGCATCCACATAGGACAATTAGAGCGCAACATTTTGGTGCTCTCTGCAAGTCACACCCCTGTAGTCTGCACTGTGGCACAGTGGAGACATAGCCTCAGTGTCGCTCCAGGGCCCTCTGTGCGCCTCATCAGGATTAGTGAGGTGTGGGTGGGTGGGTGGCATGTTTAAAACTGCAGGAGTTCTCTTTGTTATGGCATGCACAAAGAGGATGGCTCATGTAAAGTACAGACTGAGCTGGCCCGGGCTCCACGGTGTTTCATTAAAAAGGGAGGCATTTCTCTTCACACCATAGAAAACCACCAAACTGTCCTCCTTCCCAGCAGGCTCAACAGAGGGGCCAGAGCCTGAAGGGGTCTGGAAAATAAACTCAACTCTGGCCTCTGGAGGCACCACTTCTAAACCAGGGGTGGGGCTGAGGGTGGGAAGTTCCTATGGCCAGCGCCTATGCTGTGCCTCTTCTGTGGATAAATAGAGGGCTCCCTTCTCCAAGGCTCTCTCTGTGGGAATTTATACATTACTATATAAATGTATTTAAAGCAAGAGCCAATCCCTCCCACCAGACCAGCCTTCCAAGCCACCAACAAGACTTCATCCATCCCCTGCCTTTCTGAACCTGGAAGATCCTTCTGCTCAGTCCCCCTTCTCTCCCCTGATGTAGATTTGCTTGAGATCCACACACTTTTGTTTAAACCTCTCCAGAAATTAATTTAGCTTTGCGGTATTAAGACTTATTAAATCTATTGTCCCAGTCCTCCTCCAGGGACCCAGCTTATTCCATCTTCAATAACCTCCGCTGCTCTCCACAGCAATCAATCAGTCTTCATTATAAATCCTGCCCTGAGAAGGGGCCCTTTATGGGGGGGGGGCAGGGTTGCTCACAAAGCACAGGTGTTCCTGGCAGAGCATGCTCTCACAGACAGACTGCAGCCACAGGCCAACAGCTGATCAGTGCTGCACTCCTGGGTTCATCCTGGTGATGTGCAGCCTGCCAAGGGCCATCGGAGTGCTCTCCAAAACAGCTAATTAAGGCTGCTGCCCCTCCCCTGGCTGTGTTGTGCTTGGCTAGATCGATTTCTGGTCTGCAGTCTGATACCAGTGTAAATACAATTTTGCTTGGCAGAGTCCTGGGGTGTCTGACTCACTCCATGGAAAGAGAAGAATGACATTGCTGTAGCTGTGGTCTGTAGGCCAGGTCTGTAATGATAGGGGCTGTTTACAGTGAATCTCCCACTGATGCCGGATACAATTAGGATGCACCCCACCGCCCCTGCCCCGCTCCCTGCTATTTCTGTTCGAAGTCCATTTGGCCAGTTGCCCACACTATCGCAGTGTATTTGCTAGCAGGTGAACATCTGTGCTTCACTGCACTTGCACGAGGCTAGGGGTGCATCAGCCAACTTTGCCCTTCAACATAGCCCGTGAATATACAGGAAACAACCGCTCAAGCTTTCAAATTATTATAGCAGGGGACTCTAGGCTTTGATCCCCGATGTCTAGGTCTTCCCTGTAGCAAACACAGACCACAGGAAAAACAAAGCAAAAAGACAATGAATGTCTTTCATTGTGTGTGTTTCAGACCCTCCTCCTTCCTGGTCTACAGCACAGGCCTGTATCTTGAATGCTGAAATCAAAGCAGTGGTAAGCAGCTTCAGCGTGACACATTCTGCCCACAGGCACACAGCTTAATTGAAGCTGAGCAGAGCCTTGTCTGGGGAGCTGGCTCTGCGCCCAAACCCCGGAGCAGAGCCTTGTCTGGGGAGCCTGCTGTGTCCAAACCCCAGAGCAGAGCCCCGCCTGGGGAGCCCGCTCTGTGCCTAAACCCCGGAGCCCACATTCTGTGGTTGGAGGGTGAAGAGAAGGGAGCTGAATGTTCATGGAGTATCAAGTGCAGCTGACAGGACAGAAAGAGACAGCAGCCATTCTCAGTGCGCCAGGACACAACAGGCCAAATGCATCCCTAGCATAACAGAGCAGAAACAAACCTCGCCTGTTTCTGTGCAAGCTCACCGACAATGCGTCGACAGCTACTTTGCCTCACCCTTAAACCGAATGCGGATCCTAGGAACGCAGGGTGGTTTGTAAGGATTAGAAACATTCAAAGCAGCAGCAGGACACAGATTTCCAGAGCGGTCCTGTTTTTGCCAAATTGTACCAATCAATAACCAAATGCTGACAAAATCCCCTGCCCTCCAAGAAAATGACACCAAAAGGCCGTGTCTACATATACGCGTTGCACCAGTTTAACTTAAATTAGTTTTTAGATCCATTTAGTGTTCAAACCTGTGTGGACACTCATTTTGGTTTAGCTTAAAGCTGCTCCTAAATCAACTACACAACCAAAATAAACCTGGTTTAATCAGAAGTAAGTGTCCACACAGCTGTTTTCACTAGTTTTACTAAACTGGTTTAAAAATCACACCTTAAGCTGGTGCAAATTTCTCGTGTAGGCAAGCCCAAATAGTTGACCATTCTGGGGAGAAAATAAGATGAACAAAGTAGTTTGGATCAAATAACACGACCTCTGGTCCCTCCCTGAACAGTCCCCTAAACTAAAGGCCAAACTGAACTGGAGGTTTGAAGCAGTTCACGTCACTTTGATCCCATTAGGTTTCATTTTTGTGTCTATTTTTTACTTCCAGGTTCCAGTCGAGACCAAAAAGTGCTGAAACCCCATGAGAAAGGCTGAGGATACCCCCAAATCAGCCTGACTGGAAGGATGTTCTGGAAGTCTCATAGGAAAGCCTATCTGCAAGATCTCCAGGGCAGAGTTTCAGACTCAAGAGGCTCAGAGCTGCACCCAGAATCCAGAGCACCTATCTCAATGGAATCAGAAGGAAACTTGAAATCTCTAGGACGTTCAGTCATGGCTGGCAGTTGTGCTGGCACCACGGCACAAAGCTCAGATACAAATATGCCCATGAACTCAAGGGATTTGCAGTCTGGTTTCAGCCCATACCGCCTCAGTCCCCTTTTATATAAAATGTATAGAATCCATGGCAGGGCCTAACGACAATGAATATGACACCAGCACCATGAACTGAACACTTAAAGTCTGGTACTGCAGCACTGGTAAGGCAGCTTTTAATTAAACACATTACGGATGATCCTCCAGCCATTGCAGAACAAGGGGGCAGCCAATATCTCCAGCGTGGTCTGAATGGAGGTAAGAGGCAGCAGCACAACATGAACACACAAGCAACACATAGACATTCTGCTTTCCCTGTCCATGCAAGCATACCGCACAGAGCTCGGAGCCGAGAATCCTTTATGCAATCACCCAAGGCGCTATCGGAGCCCTGGTGGTTTCCAGGAAAGGAAAAAGAATAACAATATTTAAACAAGATAATGGACACAAAAGGAAAGGATTAGAAAAAAACTCAATTGTGTGTGTGTGTGTGTGTGTGTGTGTGTGTTAGTGATAAGGCCCAGGTCGTCTCTGATGGGTGAGACTGTAATAATTGCATAACACACAATGCCAACACTTTCCCTTCATTCGGCCCCAGAGACCCCAGATTTTACACAGCCATCAGCGATCAGACTACATGGCAACTGCTGTCTGCAATCAGAGCCTGAAAACCCATGAAGGGAGGGGGAAAATTGCATAAGCAGTGGAACGAAGGTTGATGTACAGGGTCGAACTCAAGAACCATTGCCTGTCAGGCTGACCAATAATGTCTCATTGTTTCCTTGTACTCCACCATCTGTCTATATCCATCTGTTGTCTCTTGTCTTATACTTAGCTTATAAGTTTTTTAGGCAGGGATCTTTGTTCTGTATTTGTACAGCACCTAGCACAATGGGGTCCTGGTCTGTGACAAGGGCTCCTAGGCGCTATGGTAATACAAACAATAAAAATAAACATTAAAGTTTCCAAGGTCACAACAATACCCTCTTAGAATCCTATACCCACTGTCCAGATCATAAAGTTGCTTCTCCCTGTGTCCTACAGTGACAGCAAAGAAGGGGTAGAAGAGATAGGGCCAGTTTCAAATTGTAGAACTTTTAATACATGTTTTCCCCAAGATGCTCTTGCTCAGACACACCCCAGCTCCTCATCCCCTGTGAGCATAAGAGAAATTCTATAAGGCCTTTGAATCCTGGAACTTGAGGCTGAGGTTTTTCAAAGCTGACTAAAGAAGTTAGCCAGTCTGTGGTTAGAGTCTTCTACTTCACAGCATCTATAACATAGACAACATGGTCTAGTTGTTAAACCTCTGCTCATACGCATTACGTCAACTCATGCTGCAAGTTATGCAATGCGCGGTCACAAGCAGTTCAGTGGCAGATCTGAGCAACAGAACCCAGGCACTCTGGCTCCCAGTTTCCTGCCTCCAACTTCGTGATGACAAGCCCCATCACCAAGCCATTTTCCCTTCTGACACGATAGTCACTACATTACCAGTGAAAATACCAACCAGACACACAACATGATAGAAGCAAGTGGAGGCTTCCACTTAAAGGGTTGAAACCTTCTGGTTGCCATAATGCTATATTGACTATTGTATTAGCGATTACTGGAGATTGAAACCAGGATCTGCAAAGCAAAAGCATAAGACGCTACAGCTTGAGCTAAAGCACTAAGTTAACTTGAGTTATAACTCAAGTGTTGCCCATAACTCAAGTCCCATCCACACACAAACCCCAATGCGTCGAGAGTAATGGTGTGTTTAACAGAAGTTGGCTGGTCTACTGGGGACATAGGCTACAGTTGTAGTGAGTACAACTCCTTAGAAACCTAGCTCCTCTTAAGTGCCACTAGTCTTCCAATGCTTTCCCACCATTCCACCATGGGCTCAGAAAAGATGAACAAATTTTCAGACCATTGGGAAAGAATTCATAGAGAGGCTCAGCTTACTGTAGTACAAAGAACCATGGAATATGCCTCCCAAAAATCTTAGGGCCACACATGAGCCAGTGCGGACACAGCAGCTCAGGTATTATTTTGCCGTGTGGACACACTCAGGCCAGATCCACACTAAAAAGTTAGATCGACCCAGCTACGTCGGTCAGGGGTGTGAAAAATCCACCCGGCTGAGTGACATGGTTAAACTGATCGAGCCCCCCAATGTAGACAGCGCTAGGTCGATGGAAGAATTCTTCCATCAACCTAGCTACTGACTCTCGGGGAGGTGGATTACCTGCACTGACGGGAGAACCCCTCCTGTCACTGTAGTGAGTGACAACACTGAAGCACTACAGTGGCACAGCCATTTAAGTATAGACATAGCCTCACTCAAACTCAGCTAAATCCAGAGCAGTAATTTGAGCATAGATCACTCAAGTTAACTCTGCAGTGAAAACAGACTCTCAACCTACTAGCTTCCAGCAGTAATAGACTCATATCGTCTGTGGATCAGGTATAGGCACGACATTGGCTATGGGCTACAGTGGCACAGCTGAAACGCCCTACAACTGCGGAGCATATGAGGTAAATAGATCTGGCACTCTCATTCGGCATCAGCAATGATTCTTCCAGGCTAGACACCGTGCACCCACCGTGCACCGATCACCTTGGATGCTAAACGCCCCAGCCCGTTGCATGTCTGTCAAAGGGTCACACCCTGATTCTAACGTCATGCAAAGTGTTTTTGTTTCAGGCAAAGAACCCTAATCAGTAAAGATCAGATGGACAAGAACAAATGAAGCTAATGCCTCTCCTAGGAGACTGCGTGGTTCCAGGCATCGGTAATTGCAACCCTTTTAGGTTAGGGTTCAAATCCAACTGAGGTCAGTACTAACCAAAAGTCAGTGGTTGCCTCTGACTGCTCTGAGACAGCCTACATGAGAGGAGTTGGTAATAAGCTGACAGGCCTAGTGAACAGGTGCCATCAACAGCATCTGTGGTCCCCCCACCCTGTGCACAGAGTCCCTGCTTGCCACAAGAGGCGGGAACATTGGCTGCTAGAATAAAAGCAGCCTTGTCTTCTGTGAAAGAGAAAAGAAAACAACCCCTCTACCTTTTGTTCCAGGGAAAGCAAAAGAGGCACTTTTTCATTTAGGGCTAAATAGGGCACTTGGTCCCTTTTCTAGTTATCTCCTACCGAGGGTCAAATGGCCTCCATTGCTGACTCTAGGCCTCAGGGCTCAGTAGCCTGAGGTACACAGGCCGCAGGAAAATCCAGTCCTCCCTTGACTTAAGCCTGTGCCTTTTATTGCCCATTTTCTAATTAGCCACAGGGTTCGTCCTTGTCCCAGTGCTCTCTGTTACCCACTTCCTAACCCAGCTATGGGTGTCCTCTGCCCATCAAACCCTCATTTCCCCATCCCAAAATGTTCATTACGGAATAAGCCATTACCACCACAGTTATCCCACTGCCCAAAGCAGCCTGTCTCTCTCTCTCTCGCTCTCTCCAGAGGGCTGGGGATAACCAGCTCATAAAAGTGAAGTGCCTCATATTGATAGCCAGTGCTACATATCACCAATGTTGCTGCTCCTGCCTTTGACAGAGCTGGGAGAGTTACAAACTTCTGGAGATGATAAAGCAGCAAGTGAACTAGGCTCCTGGGTGACAGAAACAAATACGCTGCGTAGGCAGCCTGGGAGGCCTGATCCCCATTGCTTTGTCTAGTGCAATGCAAAAGGGCACTTCATATTGCAACCCGCAGCGGAGTTGTGACTTGCTCTTGAAGCACCGTGCCCTTGGAGAGGGCTGTTTTAAAAGCAGGTGAATCACATACAAAAGGTGATGGAGTTTAGGGTTTGCTACAGACTAAAGTTATTAGAGAGAGAGAGAGAGAGTAGAGCATCTAGCCTGCATCCTAGCCCTGAGACCAACACTGGATCATTCTTCATGCTGTGCTCTCTTCATTTGTCCAGTCTAGTTTTAAAGCAGCTGGAACTATAAGGTTTCCACCAGTTCCTGTGGGAGACTGCTCCACAGTTTGATAGATCATTTGATTGATTATTAAACATCTATAGCCCAGCAGCACCTAGAGACCCCCATCCAAATCAGAGCTCCATCATGCCATGTGCTGGCTGAACTCCCATGAAGATGGAGTCCCTGTCTTGAGAAGCTTATAATCTAAGGCCTCAGTCCCACAATGTGCTCCATGCAGGCAGACCCTCGTGCCCTTGTCTCCATTGTCCTGCAGGAATGGAAAACTGAAAACGGTTTTAGGTGAACAGTCTAAATGTTCTGCAGAACCCCCTCAATCTCATTTTCCAACCAGCTGTAGTTAACACAGTTATCCCAATTATGCAGCTGGAGAAACTAAGGGGCAAAGCAGGGAAGTGACTTGCCCAAGGTCACCCAGTGAGTCAGTGGCACAGCCAAGAATAGAACCCAGGTTTCCCCAGTACCTAGTCCAGGGCCCTAGCCACTGCCTTGCAATTTGAGTAGTCAGTGAAAAGTGGGTATAAATGCTACCAACTTGCATAAACGAGTGGCTAATTCCTACTAACAGCAGGGTAAATGACATAAGATGCCAGGCGGTGGAGAAGAGGAGATGGTATCATGCTAAAGCAAACTAGACAGAAACTGGTCATTCATGGAGCATTGCCCCTGTTTTCATCCTAGCGCCTACCTGCATTTGCTAGTTGCTATGGCAACGCAAAGAGCCTGTGCTTGGCCAATAACTCAGTATCAAAGAGGAAGGCTTTCCGTGGAGAGCCCTTGCTGCTGCCTTGGAAGCAGAGTTGGAGCTTGTATCATCTGAAATAAGCTATACAAATTTGCATTAAAGGAAAGCAGACCTGGATGTTAATTGCTCTGCATTAGCAACAGTGGTATTTATCAACAGCTGTTTATGAGCTTAAGTGAGGCTGCAAAATAATTGGCCCCAGAATATATTACAGAACAAGAACAGCTCAGGACATGGAAGCTGGAGCAAGACTAACATTGTGCTTTGCATTTCTAGTTGTGTGCTACAAGTGACGTGAGAAGCTACCTCCCCAAGCTGGTCTCCACTCTAAAAGCATGATGTAATGATGGGCATTTCTGTATTGCCTTGCAAGCTCTAGTCTAAATGTTGTGTTTTCCATTTGGAAAGAGCTGGGTCTGGCTGGAAAACAAGATTTCTGTTTCATTAAAAAAAATCAGAGGTTTCAACATTTGTTTTTGTTCTGCACCTGAATAAAAACTAGACCTTTCAAACTGTTTTGTGAAACACCATGCAAGAGGGAGAGACCCATCCCAAAATAACCAATAGCCCAGTGGTTACAGCACTCACCTGGGACAGGCTCAAATCGCTGGTTTGATTGATTCAAATCAGGGATTTGAAACTGGGTCTCCCACATCCCAGGTGAGTGCCCTAACCAGTAAGTTATTCATTACTGTGGATCCCATTCTCCCCAACCCCCCACTCCAGAAATTCCATCCTGGGCCTGAGACACCTTTTGGATGAATGTTTGTCGAAACCGACATGTTCAATAAATCAGCATTGCCTGACAAAAAGCCGTTTCGTCAAAAAAATTCCTGATCTGCTCTAGAAATGTACTTTCAGCTTGAATGACAATCAAGAAGAAGAGAACACAGCAAAGCAAGAAGAAACAAAGAGAGAAAGCACGGACTGGGTGCCTCCTGTAGCCTACGGGGAAACTTGAGTAATCTTCTGTTTTTTTCTGATGTTGAGCACAGGGGATTTAATAAGAAGTTAGAGAATGAGTTGTGCATGTTATCTAATAGCCCTGATACTGAAATATTTCAAAGTCACCTTCTATTTCTTTAATTTATCAAATAAGTCATGATTTTAAGGAAATATTTCTTTAAAAGACTTCTACATTTCTCATTTCATCCTCTTTGAGCTGGAAATTTGCTCTGAGAACTTTCTGTATTTGCAATGGAATTGTTCAGGTTCACTAAGTCAAGAAAGCAAAGACTTGTAGGCAAAAAAGAAATGCACCGTTCGGATCCCTTACTTCCATTGCCCTGCTATAAAATCTCATCACCCGTTCTTCTAACACTCTAGAGCCCCCACAGATGCAAAGAAGTCTCTCTGCATTAGGGTGTTGCTATACCAGATCTTTAAAATGGGAAGACAAGTACATGATGTGTGCTTGAAATCATACAAATTTGCAGCATGCTTTTTTGGTGAGGGCATGGTGGCAGGTAGATATTGGAAGAACCTTCCCAGTGCAGGACTCTGATCCCCGCAATGGCCCAGGCAAATAACAGCGTGAAAGCCCTTGAAAGGCCAAGACCCCCTGCTGACCTCAGTGGGTGGGCTGTAAATCAGCACGCCCACCCCCTACAACAGCCTGGCCGCCACCTTCAGTTTCCTCCTTTAACTCGTCCCACCTCCCGCCCCCTCGCTTCCTCTTCTAGCAGACGCTCACAAATTCTTCAAAAGAAAAATCGACACGGTCTGATGGGACCTCCATCCCCCTCCACTCTATCCCTACGCCACCTAGCTTTTATCGAGAGCTCTTTGTCAATAGATCTCAAAGTGCTTTACAAAGGAAGTCACGGTCATTACCCCCATTTTATAGATGGGGAAACTGAGGATTAGACTATTGACAGAGCTGGGAATAAACTCCAGGTCTCTGGAGTCCCAGCGTTCTACCACTAGACCCTTCCTCATAGCCACCCCACCCCACCCACCCCCCACCAAATTGCTATCTCAACATTTTCCTCTGGCTAAAACTGCGCTCTTGAGCTCTCTCCCCAACCCTCCTCTCTTCCCCCTTCCTAAATCACCGTAGACAACACCCCTCAGGCCTGTAATCTGGGGATCATCTTTGACTCAGCCCTCTCCCTACATCCATGCATCTTCCCACTTCTTCCTGTACTTTCCTCTCCATGCACACAGCTAAAACTCTCATCCCAGCCCTTATGATCTCACAGCGTGAGTACTGCAAACTCACCCTCTCTGCTCTTGACACATGTAGTGAGACAGAGACAGACAAATAGAGCTGAGCATAAGGCTGAGCAAAAGGTTGAAAAGTCAAGCATTTGACGGAAGAGCAGGCTTTGAATGGCACGCAGTAAATAAGGCCTGGGGCCACACGTTGAACAATGAGGAGAAAATAAAATATTGAATAGCTGCTCATTAAGTGAGCACCATCAAGTCCCAGCCCATCTGTCTCCTCCCAAGGCTCCCTGTCCCAATCTACCACCCTGTTCTTCCACCCTCACAGGTGTCTCTACATTCAGATCAGGCAACTTCATCCTTCGCACTGTCTGGGACCAGCGGGGGGGAGGGCAGCATTGAGAGCACAGAAGAGATGGGCTCCCTGCTCTCAGTTCCAGTGCCCAGTCCTGACCCTGACCTGCCACAGCCCAGAGCTGCAATTGTAGGGAAAGTCCAGCTCAGCTCCCTGCAGCGCCAGGATGGGGCCTGCTCAGTGCAGACAGAATTTCAGTTTTTAGCTGTGAAGTTCTTGCAAGTCCCTGCTAAACATGTGCAAAGTGATTTTCCAAAAGCTTGTAACTTGGTTAAATTTTGATGGATTATCCCAGGATTAGCAAAAGGTACAACCCCAACACCGGGGGTGGCACCCAACCTCCCCCCCCCCCAATTTCAAGTCCCCGATCCAATGCCTGGTGGCGCTAGAACTTCTCAAAGGTCACCAGAATTTTCTGAAATTAAAATCACCCTGAGGCAGACACCTAGAATGGAAAATTTCAGTCCAAATGGTTAAAGTTTGCCAAAGGAAATGCCAGGCAAGCTTAATATAGGCAGGGTTGATAGCATCATCTATTATTATACATGAATAGCGCTGCCCTTGGTTACCCATTTGTCAAATTTTCTATAAGCACTATCATGCTTTTTCCTGTGCCATCATCCCTTATGCATGGAAGGAGCCCTCTGTAATAATCCGCACAAACCGCCACTATACTATCCTCCTTTAAATCTATCCCGAAAACCCGCCTATTCAGTGATGTCTACAAAACACTTGTCAATAGTTACCCAGCTGGTGCATGGTGGCTGCTGCTTATTATACTGCTTATAGATGTCTCACCATTCTTTAGCTCTTCCCCCGCATCCGTCTGTCATATCCATCTGTCGACCCTGATTTTATAGGTTTTGACTGTAAGCTGTTCAGGGCAGGGACCGTTTCTTTGTTATATTTTAAGATAGTGCCCAGAATAATGGGGACCTGGCCTTTAGGCACTCATAATAGTGTACCTAGGTCCTGTACATGGGCCTCAATATGGCTCAGCTCTGAAAGGTTAATTAGCACTGGATTTAATAAATTCATTTCATTGCCTCTACCTCCCATCAAGCAAAACTGTTCAGTAGAGTAATTAATACAGGAGAGTGTACACTCCTAATTACATTGACTGATGTTACAATTCATGCACAGGAACACACAATTATCAGCAATAACCCATCCCAAGTTTGGGGCTTCTCATCTGCTTATTTTCAGCTGTATTGAATGGATAAGGCTTCTGATTTTAGGTTTTAACAGACAAACACTGATAAAACACCCTGATACAATAAAATTTAAAAAAAAACAAAAAAACTGTTTATCCAATAAACATTAGAAAAATATCAGAAACAGTTACTTGTACCTAACGGCATGTCTATATGGAACAGAAACATGGACTATGGATGTGTGATTACTAAACTGTGCTAACATGTTGCTCATTAGTTGGTCTGTGTAGACCATGCTGGTGTGCACTAAAGGTTCCATAGTGTGCTTTAACATAGTGCTGATTGGAACAGTACTACATTTAAGTGCACTAGGCCAGTGGTTCTCAAACTAGGGCCGCCGCTTGTTCAGGGAAAGCCCCTGGCGGGCTGGGTTGGTTTGTTTACCCGCCGCATCCGCGGGTTCGGCCGATCGCGGCTCCCACTGGTGGCGGTTCGCCGCTCCAGGCCAAAGGGGGCTGCAGGAAGCAGCGCAGGCCGAGGGATGTGCTGGCCGCCCTTCCTGCAGCCCCCATTGGCCTGGAGCAGCGAACCGCCGCCAGTGGGAGCCGCAATCGGCCGGACCCGCGGACGTGGCAGGTAAACAAACCGGCCCGGCCCGCCAGGCGCTTTCCCTGAACAAGCGGCGGCCCTAGTTTGAGAACCACTGCACTAGGCAACATTACAAGGAGACTACTAATTACAGTATATATTACTGTAACGAATAATATATATAATATATATTACAATATATACACAGCGAAAGCCTTGAAAAACCCAGGTATTTGGACAGCTACATAAAACTCAAAAATTGCTAAAAATATATGCAGAAAAAGGAAATTAATAAATCCTGACAAACAGAAGCCCTATGTATGGAGCAGGTAGTAGTGCAATTATTATAACTTAGATGCACAAGGCTGTTCAAACATGGCATTGTTTTCTCTGGAAGATGTAGTAAACCTGACTCGTGAAAACAGCAGAAACAAAATATGCCTTTCAATGGACTACATTTGCCACATGCTAAATGACACTCATCTTGTCTACATGCCCGTATATAACACCAAACGCCTACGTAAAAACAACAGTACTTTGCACTTACTCAAAGGGTAACATTTTCAAAAGTGCCCAAGTCGCTTCAGAGACTAAATCTCATTGGGACTTAGGTATTTTTGAAAATTTTATCTATAGTACCTTTCATCCATGGGAAGATCAGACTTTGAAGAAGTGCCACAGAAGGGAAGTTAGGAAAGTCAAAGCCCATCTATGTAATTAGCCCTGTGAACATTCCCTCTTACATCCACATTCATCAGCTCTGAACCTATTGGGTCACAGGGAAGTGGGCGGGCAGAGCCCGCCCACTGCTAAAGGATCCCCCCCAGCCTAAGGGGAGGACCCACAGGACTCTGAAGTGCTGGAGTATAGATTGGTATGGAAGTTGAAAGCGAGCTGAGCCTGAGAAAGGGACCAGAGTAGGTGGCAAAAGAAGCACAGTCTGCTAACTTAAAACCCAGTATGACCTACAACCTTTGGTTTTGTCTGTCCCAAGAACAGTGGCTAACCAGGCCTTAGCTTCTGTGCTGTCTCTGAAGGGCTAATGATTCAGATAGAAGGAGGCATGTCAGTTATGGATGGGACAAGCTGCCAGTCTAGATTCAGTTTGTGCATGAATCCAACCATCTGGCTAGATTGATTCATTCAACTCTCCTCCAAACAGGGCTAGGCTCACTGGTACATAACAGGTTCTTTAGGCCTCTTCAGTTATGCAAAGCAGCCCCAAACCTAGCTTCAAAGATGAGATGGGGCCTGTGGCGGCTGTGTGTCACCATAGCAGTGCTTAGCAGTCAGAGCATAGCAATACACCATCATCTGGCTCAGTGAGTCTGAGAAAAATGTAGCCAGTTAGTTAGTGGACTGTCTCATCCTGTCAGATGAGACCAGCGCGTGTTTAACCCACACACAACCTTGGTTGGGACTGGGCCTTAAGTCCTTTGAGGGCTATGAAAAGCTTCAGGTAATTCAACTAGCAGGACTTCTGGTAAAGTATTCTTAGCAGACAGTGCATCATACTGCCAGGGCGAGAGCACTTTGTGGGAGGTCCTCATCTCCCCAACTCCCACGGAGGGCAATAGGAACGGACAGCACTCATCTCCTCAACACTTTCCAGGATGAGACGTGGGTCTGCTCAGTGTTATATGGGCCTTCATTCAGCACATCCGGGAAAGCAGCATCAATAGGATACTATGAATGGTCAAAACAAGGCCCTTGCACCCCTCTGAAATTTCATGCAGCATGATGGGTGCCTTGGAAATCATCCCCGGGCTCAGGTGTGTGTGGACAGCAGGTGTACTAGAGCAGACTGGTTAGCGCACCCTGCTCCTCTGGAGACGTGGGGTGCAAATTCAGCACTAGTCTCAAGCACAGCAGGCTCTGTTTAATCTATTAGTCACCTCGTGAACCACCATGCAATTCAGTGTGCAGATGTCAGTCCCTTCTCAGGAGTGCCAGGGAACAGCAGCACGAGACATTCCAGGTGGAAACACAGATGCAGAGGACAGAGAGAAGCACAGACAGGATCTGCTTTCCTGGTGCCTGGCTTCAGCCCTTCACTATCCTGAGCACTAACTCCATAATTAATCACATTCACCCAACACATTAAACCAAACACAAAACAAAAAAAGAAACCAGATACAGAAGCTTTGGGCTTGACATTTGCTGCCCCTTTACAGCCCTTAGGATGCGAGTGGTAGATCCCGAGTAAACAGTCTGCATCAGCCATCAATGTAGTCATGTGCTCTTGGGCAGCTCCAGCAGGCATTGTGCCTCTTGCCTGCATGGGTCAGCAGTTCAAGCTTTACCTCATTAGAGTCTTTACTTTTTATATATATTTATATTTATGAGGACAAATATTGTGTGTCCTTTGGTCCTGACAAATTGTTTCCACCGTGAGGTCTAAATTCAGCTAATTACTATTGTGGAGCAGTGCACACGGCTCAGAAAGAGATAGGGCTTTTCACAAGTGCATAGCAACCAGTCCTACATCATTCACACTTACATGTGATCTCTTTTTTCTCTTCACAGGTGGTTAGCTGACCCTGACTTGCTTCTGATGCTGCTACAGGGGAGAGGGAGGAGGAAACCTGTTGCCTTGCAAAGGTACCACTGCTAAGCATTGCCCCTGCATTTCACAGCCACATTCAGTAGGATTTTATTATACTGAGTCATGGGTGAATCTAAACTAGCACTTTCCCCACCATTGATCTAGCTTCAGTGCACCTCCACCAGGAGTAGCAATGGTGTCGGCAGGAGTCAAGGATCTGTCCCCATCAGAGTGCCCCCTTTGGCTATTACTTGGCAAGCACACACTCAAGTCTGGTCCTTCTAGTGGAGCATTCCGTGTCCGTCTAGTGGTGGTGTGTTCTCAGCCCTCTGGCTGAGGCCATCTGGCTATTTCCCCTCCCTGTTTTGGAGTCTCAGGTGAAACAAACAAATTATAGGATTCAGAGCTTGTCTACACTTAGAGCACTGCACCGGTGCAGCTGCGCCACTATAGTGCTTAATGAAAACTCTACCTATGCCGACAGGAGAGCATCTCCCAAGAGATTGGCGTAGGTACTCCACCTCCCTGAGAGGTGGTAGCTATGTGGATGGGAGAAGCCCTCCTGTCAACATAGCACTGTCTACACCTGTGGTTAGGTCAGTACAAGCACGTTGCCAAGGGTGTGGATGTAAATTGATCATAACTTTTTACGTATATGAAGACTGTTAAGAGGTTTCCCCCTCAGGGTTTTTTTCTTCTAGACTAAACATGGCCTTCTTTCAACTTTTGTCATAGGTCACATTTTCTAAATCTCTTACCATTTTTGTTACTCTCCTCTGGACGTTCTCCAGTTTGTCCACATCTTTCCTAAAGTGTGGTGCCCAAAACTATACTAGCCTTTTCTGCTGAACAGAGCAGCTGCATCATGTCCTATTCCTGTCCCAGAATACAGGAGTGACAGAGTGAACAGTAGCTAACTTTACTGCAATATCAGTATGTACTCATAATAGTCCCTAACACTTGTCTCCATCCAAACAGGCTCTCAAAAATCATTGCCAGTTAATCATAAAGGCTGATCCAGCCAAGGCTTACTCACAAGAGTAGTCACTCACACAAGTTGTCCAGATGAACCAGTGGGACTAAGGACTACTCACTTGAGTTAGGGATAGGGTCTTATTCATGGCAAGTAAAATTGAATCACTCTCTTTTATAGAAGATAAAATATACGGATGGGGGGTTTCAAAAGCACCCAATGTTGGCCTAAGTCTGCTCCCACCAAAGTCAACGGTAATCCCGATTAGTGCATTCACATAGTCTAAATTCAAATCCTAGCAAACTGGGCAGTTTTGTCTCTGTTTCACTCTGAGTTTGGGCGTCTGTTTGAGGTGGAAGATCAGAGGGCTTTGAATCAACATGAAGTTGCATCTGCAGCCAACCTCATGAAGCAAAGCCACCAAGAGATTGCACAGCTCCATGTGTGGGTTAAGTCAGCTGGCCATCATGCACAAGACTCTACCTTTAGTCCTATACATTTTCTGGTTGACATTTGAAAAATACCTTCCTTAGGTGTTTCCTAAAGGCCCTTTAACCCAGCTGGTTATGCTAGTAAATGGATGCGTTACCACAAGGAGAAAATCAGATTACATTATCTTTCCCGCCTCCTCCATCCAGTATTTTTTCCCCTCTTTGCTGAACTGTTATGCACTTCTTGAACATTCAAACAGAAGCAGCTTGTGACATCAATAGCAACACAGGGTCCAGCCTCTCACAATTCGCTGGAGGGAATCCTGGCAGGTAAATTGCACAAGTTAACTAGAACAAATTAGTTCAACAGGTGCAAATTCCTAATCTAGATGCACTTAAACTGGTTTAATCCTTGCTTACATCAGAAATCAGATGGTATAAAGCAGTGGTTCTCAACCCATGGCCTGCGGGCCGCTTGCGGCCCAATCAGCACACAGCTGCAGCCTTTGTGAAATCCTCAGGGCCATAAAGGTAGTATATATATTGTGTGGATTCAGCCCACATAACACAGAGAGCTGCATATGCAGCTCAGAATGGTAAATAGGTGGAGAACCACTGGTATAAAGAATTAGTTTATCTCTAACAGTACAAGACAGCAGCCACTAAAATCACGTTAGAAGCTAAGTGAGTGGGAAAAAGGCAAAATGGATGCCCAACTCTGATCGAAAGCTAACTCCTTTATCTTTGAAAGCCCCAGCCTTAAAAGGTCTGATATCTCACAAGCAGCCATGGCTGGACAGTGTATTTCCTACTTCCAGTTCATGTGTCACGAGGCAGTACAAAGAGAACAGCAGAATTGACCAGAAAGAGAAGCGGCAACAGATGAACAGAAAAAATGCCAGCATGTGCATTTTTCAAATGTTCTTTAAATTCTCCTTATGTCAGTGGGAATCTTCTAGGCTAATCAAGCTGAGAAATCCTCAAGTGGGCCCTGAATAGCAGTCTGAAGGAGCCATTAGGAAAGGTCAAGATGCATCCCTCTTCTCTGCTCATGTATATTCACAGCTGGCCCAGAGTAAACAGGCCTCTTCTCCACCAAACACATGCAGCTAATCGTGACTCAAAAGGTATTTTTCCTGCGAGATTCAACCGAGCCCGAGCTTAGATTTGCAAAAACTTTCCGCAAGAGGTTCTCGAAAAAATGTTTGTTTATATCGTCCCTTTTTTTTACTGGAAGAAGCGCTCATAATTCCATTGATACTGTGTTTTTGAAGTGGTGAAGGAATTCCTGTATTCAGGTCTTCGGCTTTACGGAGCCTATTAAAGACAGTCCGAAACAAAACAAAACAAAATCAGCGGTTGGAGCACGTCTTGGCAGCTTTCATTTGGGTTGCAAGCAATTGCTGTAAACTGGGAGGGGTGGGGTAGGGACAGCGCTTAATTTGTAATGAAAGAGGCACTGGGGCTCAGGATGTTCCTTTGGCTGCTGAGTGTCATGTAACTGATGCAGCAAGTAGAGATGCCAGGGCTATGAACTGCCAAGCCCAGAGGTGCTGGGGCTAAGCCCTGGGCACAAATTAAGCGCTGGGTAGGGAAGGGGTAAAGCTGAGGTGGAAGATCAGGAGCTTTGAATCAAGATGAAGTTGCATTTGCACCAACCTCATGAAGGAAAGCCACCAAGAGATTGCACAGCTCCATGCTGAGAATGGGGGCTGCTGAATGTCAGCCTGCATTTGGTTGCTGCAAGACAGAGAGAGCATGCTGCACCTGTCGTTTCTGTATTAGAGCTGAGTGAACTATGCATGGATGGGGGGAATAAGCACCCTTCTGAATGGGGAAGGTGGGCAGCACAGCAATGACCTAGCACAGATCCAGGAACCTATCCAAAGTCCGGGCACAGGGAAAAGGCCAACCAATGAGCATCCTATCCTTTAGAAACCCACCCCCAAGGCATAGGGAGATGACTAGCCACTTGCCCATGCAGTGGAGAATGGGAGGGGCCAGCTCCCTTTTCTTGCTGAAGCAGGTGTCTATAAAACAGACTAGATCCTGGTACTGAAAGAAGCCACCAGGAGGTTGTGTTCATTCCACCCAACACAGCATGCCTCCCTCCATTCAAGGCCCAGAACTGAAGGAGTCATAGGGACAAACTGTTGCCTCACTCATAGAAATGGCCCCTCTAGCTCAGGCACGAGTCATTGACAGAAAAAGCATGGTGATGCTCCTCATAGATAAATTAAAGACTTCAAGCCTCCTACTGGGTACCACTCACCAGTGGCAAATTCACAAGAGGCCTGATTCAAGGCCCCACAGAAGTGAATGGAAAGGCTCCCATTGCCTTCAGAGGGTTTTGGATCAGCCCCTAGAATGCTGATTTCCCAAGCAGACAGTGGCTGAATGTCAGCAGCATTTTATGCAGCCAGGTGAGAACCTGAGCTTAGATCCGTGTCCCTTCTCCCCATCTCCCTCCCAGGCTAGCAGGGATTGGAGGAGGTGAGTGTAACCCTTCTGCCAGGTGGAGCGGGCAGCAACCAGGCGGGGTTCAATATCTAGGGGGTCATTTTCAACAATACAACACAGAACTGGCTCGAGCCCCCACCCGGTAACCTGGGAAAATTACACACCACCCCTGAGCGCCTCTGAGAGGCAATACTTCCCCACTCACAAGCACAGAGTCTGAGTGTAGAAAAGAAACTTTTAATGAAAGAAGTCACCCGACATTAATTAGGGAAAATGCCACAAGCAGGATTCATAAACATAAAACTCCTTGTGGATTTCATAGGGCAAGGAAAGGGGCTCCAATCTGAAAGGAGAGATGGTCCAGTGGTTAGTCTAGGTCATGGGACATCTGGGTTCAATTCCCTGCTCTTGGGCAAGTCACTTATCTTCTCTGTGCCTCAGTTTCTCACCTGTAAAATTCTCTTCTCAGCTGGGTTTAATACTGGTGTAACTCCAAGAATTTCAACAGTCTCATTCCTGGTTTATGCCCACGTGAGATCAGAATCAGGCCCCCCATTTTAAATGACCCAGGATGGCAGAAATCTTATGTAAACAGCTAACCTCATAACATTTCCCTACAATAAAAGTACTGAGTGCTTATAGACCCCTTTTCCTCAGAGAATTGCAAAACCCTGCACAAAGGATGGCTAAGTTTCATTAGATTATTTCACATATAGGGAGAAGGAAGCACAGAATTTAAGTGACTTGGCCAAGATACCACAGCAAATCAGTGCCAGGGCTGGGAATAGAACATCTCTCCTAAATCCAGATGCAGTACCCTATCCACTGGACCACAATGCATCCAGTCAAGGGAGACTTTTGAGAGGGTAGCGAGCAGATTTGGCCAGACCCTTGATATTTGGGGTCAAGGTCTTTATCACAACAGTTCCCTAAATTCTAGCCCTAGTTAAGGCTTAAACCCAACCCATACTCCAAACCCTAGCTTGGAATGGATCCCAGCACTTAGCCTATCACTAGCTCCCATCAAACCCCTTCTTTTTCCAAGTCCCTTTAGCAATGCCACGTTCTTGAGCAGGAAAGGGTTGTTATGGGATGGACTGTTTCATCACAGACTTTAATAGGCTCATTAATGAGCTGGCTATGTTCCTCTTCTTTTCGAGGATAAAATAGGACACACTGGCATGACTCTACTGCTGCCTCAAGCACGCTCCAACAGAGTTGAGTGTCTATTTGTCCTTCAAAAAAAAAAAAACCCAACCCCAAAGATTGTTGCAAAATCTCCTTGTGGAGAGAGCGCTGGAGGGGAAAGCGTGAGGATGGAGAGAGACTCCGCTATCCACAATAGGCTCTGTAAGTCACTAGCACCATCTGCAATGACAGACAACATGAACTAGGTCTTGGGCTAGAGAGAGAGGATGTGTGTGTTTTCCACATGTCCTTATAGATCCTGTGCTCACATTTTTGCTGTTGTCTCACTAGGCCCCAGTGAGCAGACGGGAGTTTCCAGTCACAAGCCATATAGCTCCCAGGAAGGTAAGAGGAACTAAGAGACCACAGCTGTAAGAGCTATTCAGAAGCAAAGCAAAAAGAAATTATAAACATACTTTGCCACTTTTTCAGCAATCAGGCCAGGTTGCTCTCTGCCTACAGCTAAGAGGTCATCTGTGCTCCTGGCAGAACCCCATCATGCCAGTTATGGTTTTGTCCACATTTGATAGCCTGGAAGATGGAAACAGAAATCTGGGTAAGGAGAATTGAACGGGACTCTCTTCTGAGCCCATCAGTACTTTGTTTTAACTAGCTGGAGGTGTGTCTGCTAAGTGTGATGAGCCACACCCTTCCGTCCCCAGGGATGACCATGCCACCTCTGTAGCGCTCCCAGCTTCTGCTAGCATGGGGGTGAGATACCAAGACATGGAATCAAACTGGAGTTCTCAAGTCCCCAAACCCAAGCACGGCAATAGAAAGTGATATGGAGAGAGGGAACAGGTGCACTGCACTGTGGCCAGTCAGCAAGAGGTTAATTTTGGTTCAGCTTCCCCCTCTCTGTGTTCAAGGGCTATAAGTGTGGCCGGTTAGGAGAGAGCCTTTGGGAAGCTCATGCTCTATACACAGGACTAGGCAGAGCCCCCAGCTAAAGACATTAGCCTTGGGAGAAAAGGCCATGCTGACTGCAGCTGGTTTGTCCGCCACTGCTGAGTCACTCCACCAGTTTATGAACATGTAGGGCAGCAAGACAGGGCAATGGACTAAGATGATGCACAGCAGCAGTGACCCCTGCTCTTCTTTGCAAAGGGCTAGTTAGGGTCTTCAGCACATTGAAGAGAGAGAAGCAAGAAGAGAGGTTACTGAAGGAACCAGTTAATGGTTTTGTAGAGGGCACGGATTGCGCTGGACAGGGTGTACTTTACTATCCTATATTACCTAGAGCAGGGGTCCCCAACGCGGTGCCCACGGGCGCCATTGCACCCGCCGGGGGGGTCCAAGTGCGCCCGCGTAGCGCTCGGGGTTTGTGGTTTTTTTGCTCCGCCGGCAGCGCTCGGGGTTTTGTTTTGTTTTGTTTTTTGCTCCGCCGGCAGTGCTCGGGTTTTTTTGGGTTGTTTATTTTGGCGCCCGCCGGCAGCGCTCGGGGTTTGTTCGTTTTTTTTGGCGCCCGCGAGACGAAAAAGGTTGGGGACCACTGACCTAGAGTATTCCACAGAGATTATATCGAACAGTCACCACTTAGCTAGCACTGTGCTCCGAATGGTGCTTGTCTGGCACTCTCCAGTTCCTGCTGTTTCTTTACTCCCTGGATCCCTTCTCTCCCACCCTAATACTGCTGGCCCTTCAGCATCTCTCAGCTTCTCACGCCCCTGTACTGGAGAAGGCTCTTTGTTCCTCCAATTATTTTAATCTCAGCTCAGTCCTTCCCCTCTCGGGCAGCTTCCCCCTCGCATTCTGTCAAACTTTCAGCCTGGCCCTTAAATTGATGATTTCAGATTTCTGCTCCCTTCCCCAGTGGGTTGTAGAGCAAGCCCTAGGGGAAAAGAACATGCATATTCATAAACTGGCTTCCAGTAGTCTGCTGGAGCCTCCTTTTACAAACACTAGGCCACATCACGTCAGTTTCTGTCCACACTACAGGGAAGGATCATCTGCACTATTAGCACGTGTCCATAGCCCCCCTCTAGTTTGCCAGTGTCATTGCCTAGTTAGCTGCTTTTCTTCAGTCCAATTAAATGATTTCCGCCCCCCCCCCAGCTTTCACTAGGAGCTCATGTCTCCAAGAGATGGAATGCTTCATGCCTGGGGTTTGCCCCAGTGAAATCCATTTCTCTCCCTCTTACAAGCAGAACTCCCAGAACTCTAGCTGGATGAGTCAAAGGCCCAGCAGCTCCAGGGATTCAGAATGAACAAAGGTTTCAAATGGCTTGGTTTGGATAGCTGGGTCCCTCGTGCTGCCCCAAATCCAGGAAGAACTGGGGATGGGGTGGAGAGAAATAAATTGCGTAAGAGTTGCTATGCTGCCTGTCAACATCCAGACACTTCATTCCTGGTCAGAACTGCAGGATTGTCATCATAGGCTAGTTTTATGCTCCGAAAGGCGGTAGCGTGGAGGTTAGGTGACAAATTGGTGCAAAGGATTAATGCACCATCCTTTTCCACTAGGACCTTTGAGTCATTTCCTGACAATGAAAATGGGTTTTGTCCTCCATCCTGAGGTTTAGTCCAGGAGATGCACAGCTAATCCACTAACCTCCTAACGTGCAAGGCATGGATGGGGGATTAGCTGGCTGGGGTTCAATCCAATGACACAGATATGATATTGGTAGCACAGGGAGGGAGCAGCTCAAAGCCATGGTGGAGAACATAGCTTCCCCTATAATTGCAAGTATTTGCCTGCACTTTGTTCACCAGACTTTGGAATCTAGGGAGCTTTAACGGATACCCAGCTGCTGTCACAAAATCATACAGCAGCAGTGACTGGAACAGCTTTTTCTCATCTTCCTCTTACCAGGAGATTGTGACTGTTTCTTTCAGATGCGGGCCTTGCTACCTTCATCTGTGCCTTTGTATCCTTGAGAGCAGGCTACTGTACTGTTCTCTACATGGGACTACAATTTAAAATCGACCTGGAAAATGAACCTGGCAAAGAAGGCAACAGTCCATTTGGCAGGAGGATCTCTCACTGTGAGCAATGACGCTAATGCTCTGGATCTGCACTGATGGCCTCCTGATAGCATTTAAAAGGTGTTTTGACCTATAAAGCCCTAGCTGGCTTGGGACCAGCTTGACAGGCCACATCTCTCCCACTGTGCTAGAGTGCTGCAATTGCAATCAATCCAGGGGCTGGAGTAAAAGAGACGAAGCTGTTAGCAGCTTTCAGTCAAGGTTAATATCATCCCTCTTTTCCAGTGAAAGCAGCAGGCGAGGGGCTAGGATTGCAGTAGGGGATGGATGAACCAGTTCACACAAAATAAATTGCTCCTTCTCCTCACCCTTCCTCTCGGCTAATCACCCAAACTCAAATGAAATCAGAACCTATAAGGAAGTTCCAAAATAGGTCTGGGTAATTACATTACACACACATAAGGCCCTTGTACTGCCATTGAGGGACAAGAAGGAGTTTGCACATGTTCTGGTTTTCTGGATGAACGCAGCAGTGCCTGGTAGTAGTTTAAATAATTGATGGTGACAAGGGGCATCCATCAACATGATCAGTTCTGCTGGCAGGAGAAAGAGGACTTGATACCCTGCCCCTCAGAGAATCTTCCTCCTCTTCCTCCAGCTACATTGTATTTGTTGCGAGAATTCATTTATGCCCACAGAGTTGGAACAGCTGCAATAAATAATTCTCTTTGAAGATATTTAATGCTCTACTACATCCCAGGCAGAAATAAATTCATCCTTAGCCTGTCTCTCCTCTCTCCCCTCACAGGCATTGAAGTTTTTTACTTTTGCAGAACCGTGGAAAAATAAAATACAAAGAAAAGGAAAATCTTCTCCAATATGACAAGAATGTCTAATTAGTACATCAGAAGCAGGAAGCCTGTTACACAACCAGTGGGGCCCCTGGACGATCGAGATATAAAAGGAGCACTTAAAGACGATAAAGTCATTGCAGAGAAACTAAATGAATTATTTGCTTCAGTCTTCACGGCTGAGGATGTTAGGGAGATTCCCAAACCTGAGCAGTCCTTCGTAGGTGACAAATCGGAGGAATTGTCACAGATTGAGGTGTCACTAGAGGAGGTTTTGGAATTAATTGATAAACTTAACAGTAACAAATCACCGGGACCAGATGGCATTCACCCAAGAGTTCTGAAATTGCAGAACTATTAACCATGGTTTGTAACCTGTCCTTTAAATCAGCTTCTGTACCCAGTGACCGGAAGATAGCTAATGTAACACCAATATTTAAAAAGGGCTCTAGAGGTGATCCCGGCAATTACAGACTGGTAAGTCTAATGTCAGTACCAGGCAAATTAGTTGAAACAATAGTAAAGAATAAAATTGTCAGACACATAGAAGAACATAAATTGTTGGGCAAAAGCCAACATGGTTTCTGTAAAGGGAAATCATGTCTTACTAATCTATTAGATTTCAGAGTAGCAGCCGTGTTAGTCTGTATCAGCAAAAAGAACAGGAGTACTTGTGGCACCTTAGAGAATAACAAATTTATTTGAGCATAAGCTTTCGTGGGCT